>JARWLC010000002.1:198755014-199025014 GCA_033318265.1 Phyllotis vaccarum
ATGAAGCTAAAGTAACCTTGAACATAGGCTCCCTCTGCCTCCACCTCCTAGGGGCTGTTTTCACAGGCACGCACCACTGCACCTACCAGGCTTGGAAATCTTACTGGTGTTTCTTTCTTTGTGCTTTAATACTGTTTTCCTCAAGTCAGATTCAAACTCAATCAATCTTCTTCAGCTTTGTCAGTGGCTAAAACTACAGGTGCCTACTGCCTACATCTGGTTTAAATAAGTAGAATCCTTGCACACTCTAGAAAATTAAAAACTTTGAATTGATACTACTTCTGTTCAATAGAAAACCACAGCTTTAATATGTGAGAGGGAGTAGTCAGCCTGTCTTCATTCTGGGTAAACCTTTGGTAGGCACTAGATTCACTGAGATTTCCCTCCTTCCTTTCTGACAGGGTCTTACTTTTAGCCTTGGCTGGCCTGGAATTTTCTATGTAGAAAGGCTGGCCTCAAACTCAGAGAGAGATCTGCCTGCCTCTGCCTCCAAAGTGCTTGGATTAAAGGTGCGCACCCTTGTGCTGGCACAGCATAGCACATAACTTTACAGTAGCCCAACTTTATCAGCCTTACTGAATTGTCCAGCCAAAGACCATGCTTAGAAAGGAATCCTCTGGAAACTCTTCTGTATTTTTTCTGCAGCACCAAGTATGACTTCTATGCTGAATGTTCTGCAGTTTCTCGCTCAAAGAATACTTCTCATTTTCTTTTTGTGGAGTTGGGGAGGCATCTGAACAATTTTTGTTTTTTTTCTCATCCCTATCTACTCACAGGAACTTTTTTCTCCCTCCCAAATTTATACATTTTTAGTTACAGGAAATGTGGCCTGCCACATTCTTAATAATACCAACAGCTTTTACAATATTTTCAACTGTGTAACTAGATATTATTCTAAATACTTATATGCATTAACATTTAATATACACAACAGCCTTTAAGGAATATTGGCCTAATTTTGTAGTTGGGCTACTTCACAGTACAGCAAAGGAGTTAAGTGAGTAGAGCCAATAACTGATCATCTTAGTTAGGGTTTCTCTTGCTGTGAAGAGACACCATGACCATGGCAACTTTTATAAAGGAAAAAACATTTAATTAGGTTGCTTCCACTTCAGAAATTTAGTCCATTATCATCATGGTACATTGTGATGGTGTGCAGGCAGACATGGTGCTGGAGAAGGAGCTGAGAGTTCTACATCTTTGATCCACAGACAACAGGAAGTAAACTGAGGCACTCACTGGGTGCAGCTTGAGCATATATGAGATCTCAAAGCCCACCTCCACAGTGACAAATTTCCTCCAACATGGCCTTACCTACTCCAACAAAGCCACACCTCCTTACAGTACCATACCTTTTAGGGGCATTTTCTGTTATCTACCACAGTGATAAGGGTCAGGAATTTAACCCAGGAGGCTTCAGCTAGAGTCTCTGGATTTTATCCCAGGGTAACTACTAGGCCCCAAAAGAGAGCATTCTTATTCTCTTGCCCTGCCCCACCCTATTTGGCTAATACCAGCTTGGTCTGACCCTTCATTCTTTTGTTCTTACATGTCTTTTCACTCCTGTGCTGGCCAATTTTTTGTCAATTGACACAAACAGGAATCATTTTGAAAGAGGGAACTTCAGTTGAGAAAATACCCCTACCAGACTGACGTGTGGGCAAGTCTGTGGTGAATTGATTTAATAATTAATGTGGGATGGCATAGCTTATTGTGTTGATGAGACCCCTGGGCTGTTGGTCCTGGATGCTCTAAGAAAGCAAGATGAGCAAGCCATGGGAGCAAGCCAATAAGGGGCACTCCTCCCTGGTCCCAGTATCAGGGTCCTGCTTCAACTTTCCTGGATGACAGACTGCAAGCTGGAAGAGGAGATACACCGCTTTGTCACCACGTTCTTTTGGTCATGTCATGGTGTTTCATCACAGGGGTAGAAGCCACTAAGATGACATATATATATATATTTGTCAAAGGTCAGTCAGTCAACAAGTACTCATATTTTCTGCATATTCTCTGGCTCCTTTGTGGCAGTTAGCCAAAGGCCTCATCAGATTGTGAAGCAGAGCTTCTAAAGATGGGGTGAGATACTGTCACCACCTGTCAGGAGCCATGCTGGCCTGGGTGTGTTGCTAGCCTTGTCTGGATCTTGGTGTACCCTTTTCACAGAAACAACTGCCTTGTCAAGACACTTTCTCTGTATTCCTTTGTGTAACAGGGAGATGATTCTGTTTCTCACATAGCCTTGGAGACCTCCCAGAGGTGCTTCTGTGAGCTGTGGGCTGCCTACTGTCTAGGACTCAGGAACCAACCAATGCTCTGTATTTTGAGCAAGAGACAGGCAGTCATTCACTTAGCTTTAGAGACAGAATGGCCATTTCTTAGCATTGTGAGGGGGTGAGTTCCAGGATTTCCTACAGATCCCAAAGTCTATACATGTTCAAATGCCTTATATAAAATAGCACTTGTTTCTTCTAATACTTCATACAATGTAAATGCTTACACTGTAGTGTTTAGATTAGAATAAAGACAAGGAAAAAACTCTACATGGCAATATAGAAAGTATTTTCCCCAAATATCTTTTATTCATAGGTGACTCAATCCACTAATACAGTACAGCACTGACATGTCTGGAAAGCTGAGTGTATTTTGCTGACCTTGAATTACCCTTCAGGTCTGAAGCAGGGACTCAGGAGTAGTGTCCCAGGTAAAGAGGGTGCTTAAGAGCAGGAAAAGATAGTGGGACCGACAAGGGTCAGTGGAGGAGGCTCTTCCAGTCCGGTTTCTGATAAGGCCTTAAATTTCATGCACTACAGAAAGAAGCTAAATTTCTGTGCCAGATAGAACCAGCTCTGAAAAGTGTTGTCAGGCAGACGTGGGTGGAGAAGCAGCCCATACAGTCCTGAGCCTGGGTTTGAATGGAAGCTTAGAAGACAGTTTTGGGGGGTGGGATGGGGTGTCTGTAGCCCTTAAGAAGTCTTTGAGGATTGGGATAAAAGTATATTGTTTTGGGAAAGAAGCCAGGGGATCAGGATCTAAAAGAATACATTCTAGAGGTAGAGTCTAGGAGGGATTATGGGAGGTTCTGCAATCCTCCACCAGAGCTGTTGTTCCATGCAGCCCAGCTAACTCTGTCAGTAGGGCATGAAACTCTTAATATCAGGATCCTAGCTTTGAGTGCTAGATGCAACACATTGGGCACTAGATGTAGCCAGAAGTTTTTCTGACCCACCTAGCCCTGCAGTACATGTGGATCTCTCCCACTCTCTGTCCCACAACAGCTTATAAAATAATTACTCAGAGGCTTATATTAATTACAAACTGTTTGGCCTATGGCTCAGGCTCATTACCAATTAGCTCGTACAACTTAACCCACTTCTATTAATCTATGTCTTGCCACACGGCTTTGTGGTTTACCTGTTCCATTACATTTGCTTTCCTGGTGGCAGCTCACAGCACCTGCTTTAACCCATCTTTTTTTCCCCCTATATCTCTCTTGGATTTCCCACCTGTCTATGTCCTACCTTGTCATAGTCCATAGCAGCTTTTTTATTAACCAATGGTAGCGATATTGGTTAATTGATGTGGGAATGTCATTATGCTGTGAAATAAAGGAACTATTTTGGCTTCTATCAGGCTTAGTAGAGGTAGGCAGAGAAATTGGAGCATAAAAAGGGGAAGGAGGGCAGAGTCAGAGGAGAGGTGATCCAGCCGCCCAAGAATCATGTAAGGTAATGCAGGTGAGCCGTGGGTCACATGGCAGGACAGATTAATGGAGATGGGTTGAATTAAGATGCAAGAGCTAGCTAGCAATATGCCTGAGCTATAGGTCAAACAGCATGAAATTAGTATAAGTGTCTGTGTGTTTCTGTGGGGCTTTGGGATTGCTGGTGATAAGCAGTGGTAGGCAGGACAGAACTGTGGGGCCAGACTGGGCCAGAAACCTCATGTTATACAACACTTCCCCTTTTTTGTCTAATCAAAAAGATTTTCATTTTAACATAGTAAAATTACATATAACAAAAGTTATCAAGCATGAATTATAGTTACAATATCTAGTCTATTTGTATTTGGCAAAATTATAGAAAATATTTTATTATCTCTCCTATCTTTGTTAGTTAAGTTTTATATCAAATTTATCTTTTATCATAACTAAGGAAAACTATAAACTATCTAGTCTTCAACTCCATCAGACTCCAGAAAGATGCATTTCCTGAGTAAATAGGAAGTACTTGTTAAGCAACTTCCAAAATTCTAGAAATGACAGAGACATCTGCTTCCTGAGCAGTTACTCAAAGTTCCTTTGCAATGTTGGGGCATCCATCTTCAGCCTGCAGGCCTAGAGTCCCCAAAAGACTTTTTAGTGAAGAAGAAAACTTAAAGAGTTTTCTTGCCTATTGGCAAAGTTCATCAGTTGTTTTTCTGTGTCTTGTAGAATGTCTGGCAATTTGTTCTGTGAAGCAGGAACCTTAAGGACCATCACACCCTGTTTTGGCAAAGTTCAGTGGTCATTTTTCCTATGGGTCCTGCATGTCCAGTCCATACAACATTGTGGGGATATGCTTCCTATTTAATAAAAACCAGTCTGAAATATTAGAGGGATCTACCCACAGTCGATCCAGGAGGTTCAGAGAGTGGTGATTTATACCTTTAATCCCAGCACAGGGAATATCTGGGAGTGGTGACCCTTAATCTCAGCAAATCTGAGTTTGAGGTCATCTTAGTTTACAGAGGGAGTTCCAGGCTCCTAGGCAGGCAGTGGTGGTGCCATGCCTTTAATCTTAACCTGGGTGTGAAACAACTGGGAGAAGAGGGTATTTAAGGCAGACGTAGAAAGACAGAACAGGCAGAAGAAGCCAGGAGGAGTGAGTATGAGGAAGCTGGAAGACAGCTGGGTTAGATCTGACTGTGGGGTTTCCTCTCTTATTTCAGCCTTTCCCTGAGATCTGGCTCTGAGTATCTTTTATTTGTGCAACACAACATACTACCAAGCAGTCCAGCCAAGAGCAGTTTCTTGCCCAGAGGGCTAGCCTTTTCCACACTGTAAGCAAATTCCATAGTGAGTTTCTTTGGTGCCCATCATTTTATTTAAAGTAATTGGTGCTGCCAGGAGCAGATGTGTCTCATTGTCCAGAAAAGTCTAAGTTTTTAAAACATTTTAGTGCCGTATTCTGTAGGTCTTTGAAGGGTTTGAAGGTTACCTAATTGAAATATATCTTTGTATACCTAGAAAATGTAACTAATATGACTCTAAGTTGATTATCATAGATGACTACTAATCTGTATTTCTTAATTATACATTACAATTTTATATGAGTTACATAACACCTTAAACAAAAGTAGAAGTATACATATAATAAAATTGACCTCAAATTTGTATCAATAAATCAAAATCCAAGCTAATGTAAGGTACTTTGAGATTAAATTTTTTTTGGATTAAAGTTATATTCAATAATCTACCCTTTAAAAAAAGACATTTCTATATATTCCCCTTTTCTCTTTTAGAAAGAAATTGACTATGACCAATAACAATTTGTAACTTAACTTCCTAAACAAAGACAAACATCCATTTTCCATTTTTTTTGGGAATAGTTCTCTAGACTACATCCTGCTGATTGGGGGTGCTGGTAATCTTTGAGGGGCCCTGAGGAATTTTAGAATTATGAATAAATCCTGGCTGTGGTAGTCTGTTAGGCTACATTATTTCAGCCATTTGCTTTGAGGCTGTTCTGGATGTTAGATCATCTGTGCCATGGCTGCCACCTGACACCTTTGAGGGGGTCACGGTCAATCAAATCATACTAGCCTGGAAGCAACCCACAGGTTCTCATCTTCTGTGGAAACAAAAGCAGAATCTCTTTTCCAAAGCAACATATCCTCAGATACAAATTTTGCACTCAAGATACCTCTATAATATAAGTTGGTTTAATTTGGCCCTCACAATCAAATGTCTCTCTGCAGTTAAAAATCCCAAATATAACACAATAATACACAGTATTCAGACTCTGTACATTTTTCCATCGTTATGAGGCTTATTATATTTTTATTACTCATTCTTTTTTTAAGGAGTTAACCTTTTTCTTTTCTCCCCCAAGCCAATGTATATTTTTAAATACACTGTACCCCATTTAGAGGTGCCCCCCCACATCTGAATATGTCCTTATGGTGTATCTGTAATTATTTTCTGACCACGTCTTTAAACTGCAATGTGGCTGATATAGTGGGATTATGCTATTACACTGTAAATAATTGTCCTACCTATTATTAGTTCAATAAAAACACTGATTGGCTGAAGGCAGACAGGAAGTGTAGGTGAAGCTACCAGACTGGGAAAACTCTGGGAACAGGAAGAGCAGGGCAGAGAAGCCAGAGACACCACGATGAGACTCCAGCAGACACAGAGGAAAGAAGTTGAAATGCTGCTCTGAGAAAAGGTACCGAGCCACATGGCTGAACAAGGTAAGAATCATGGGATAGTTTAAGAGCAAGAGTCAGCCAACAATATGCCTGTGCCATAGACTGACCAGGATAAAATTATACAAACATTTGTGTGTTTCTGTGGGACAGAAGGTCTGTGTGTCTAGACTACAGGCCAGAAACTTTATACTACACAGGCTAGGATGAAATCAGCAGCCCTGGATGTTGTCTCCACCCCATTCAGCTTTTCAATATGTCAGAGGTTATGTTTACCACTCCAACTCAGGAAAACAGTGGTCTATGCTGTCATCACTCAGCTTGTACATCCTGCAGGCCCCCCCCCAACCCTATTCAAGTGCTCCCTTAGCAGGACTTCTCAAAAGAACCAGCACAAACCAGGTAGCTGTCTCTTAAAGGAGCCCTACATATATATGTTCACTGCTAGCAAACAGAGCCTATCTGAAAAAAATCTGTTTGACTCATGATTTTGTGGGTCTAGAATCCCTTTATGAACTTTTGTCAGGTTTTATGTAGAAATTTGTGCCCCAGGTAGGAATGGCTGATGTAGACGTAAGTTTCTGTCCTGCCTGTGCCCCATAGTCATTCTGTCTCAACAGTCACACCAGAGGGGGAAAACACTGGTGTCTGCAGACCGAATCTAGCCCATAGACTTGTTTTGTATTCTCCAGAAGTGGAGTGAAAGCTGGGCATAGTAACACACAGCACTTGGAAGATAGAGGCAGTCCACAGCCATTTTGGGTTATTTGAGACTTGAGTTGATGGACACTTGCAAGCCCAGAACTTGGGAGGTAGAGGCAGGAGGATTAGATATTCTAGGCCAGCACTGCTACATAGTTAATTACACAAGATCTTGTTTTTGCTTCTGATTTTCAGGAAGTTTGTGCTTTCTTTATTGCCTCTATTTCAATTTTTAAGTCTTGAACTCTTCCTACCACGTAGGGGTATTGTGTTGTTTCATAGTAAATAATTATCCCACCCACTGGTTTAATAAAAAGCGCTGATTGGCCAAAGGCAGGCAGGAAGTGTGGGTGGGGCTACCAGACTAAGGAAAACTCTGAGAACAGGAAGCACAGAGCAGAACGCCAGAGAGAAGCCGGAAGAAGCAGAGGACAACTATGCTGCTTTAAGGAAAGGTACTGAGCCCCATGGCTGAACAGGAAGAGTCATGGGTTAGATAAGGGTAGAGAGCTAGCAAGTTATATGCCTGGGCCTTTGGTCGATCAGTTGAAAACTATCGAAAGCATCTGTGTGTCTCTTCAGGTCTGCGGGTCAATGGGTCCTAAACCTTGAGGTTAGGCCCGAAGGTCTGGGCCAGAAACCTCTTACTACACTACCAGCTTTTTTAATGGTTTATTTTTTCTCCCCTTTCTTGAAAGTTTATTGCTTTCTTCCAATTTTTTGTTTGTCTTTTCTCTATTCCTTCAAGCTAACTTCTCATTTCCTCCCCTATCTTCATAAGGTTATTTTTACGGTCATTTTCCTGTTTCCTTTGCATTGGGATGCTCAGGTCTTACTGTTGTAGATCTACCGTTTCTGGCGGTGCCATGTTACTCTTTATGCTGCTGAATGTGTTCCTGCTTTTCCACCCATTTCTTCCTCCAATTGGTACAAGTGGAGCCTGTGTCTTTGGGGGGTGCTGTTGGGAGTACACCCTCCCTTAAGTGACTCTACAAAGTTGTCATCTGACAGCCACAAGGGTGACATGGCCTGAAGTATACCTCCCATCACACACACAAGAAAGTTATAAAAGTATATCTTAAGAGATGTCCTAATTTACCATTGATAGTTGTCTGTAATGACATCTTTCAACAAATGGTGTCTGTGTACTCTCACAAGCCAATTGATGAAAGCAGGGACTGAGTGTGTGTCCCACTCAGGAGGAGTCAGTGTTGGGAAGCCTTTTTGTTCTTAAGGAACTAAAATAATTTGTGAAAAGTTATAAAAAATAAAATCAACACTACTCGTTTGAGAATGCCAGCAAGGTTGGGGAATGACTGGATTTCTCAAACATTGCTACTGGATGGGAGATGACAGAACCAGGGCTGAGATATCTCAGAAGGGAAAGGCATTATGGACTAAGTTTAATCCCTTGGGACCCACATGGTAGAGAACCGACTCTGGCAAGCTGTTCTGATGTTCACCCATTCAAAGTGGCAGGTACCCAGCCACCCAAGTAAGTAAGTCTAATAAAATTATTATTTTAAAGTTCAGAACTACTCCAGAACATAATACGGTGATTTTCTTCTTTTCCCTACTTCTTTAACAGGCTCTCGTAGGTCCCAGAATGGCCTGTGTTCACTGTGCAGCTGAGGATGGCATTGAGTTTCGGATCCTACTGCCTCTACTGGCTCAGTGCTGGGAATATGGTCATGTGCCACCAGGCCTGGTGTTATGAGGTGCTTGGGATGGAAACCAAGGCTTTGTGCATGCTGAGTTACAGCCCTTGCTCCAAATAGAAGTTTCCTAAAAAAAGTATGCTGCTGAGTGTGATGGTCCACACCTTCAATTTCAGCTCTCAGGAGGCACAGGAAGAAGGACCTCTGTGATTTTGAGGCCAGCCTGCTCTACATAGCAAGTTCCAGGACAGCAAAGGCTACACAGTGGGCACCTGCCTCAAAAAAAAAAAAAAAAAAAAAGCATGTGCCATATGACACATCAGTCATAGTCCTGGACATTTATCCCAGAGAAGTAGAAACTTAAGTTCACACAGAAATCTACATATAATGGGAATGTAGTTCAGTAGTATAGCACATTCTTAGCATATGTAAAGTCCAAAGTTTAATCGCTGCCACTTCTAAAAAACCAACAAACAAAACCAAAAATCTGTGTAACAGTGTTCACAGCAGTTTGTGTAATAATAGTAAGGTAGAAATGATTTATATGTACATGGAGAATGGATGGGCGGACTCTGCAGTATCCATACAATAAAACACTACTCAGTAATAAAAACAAATGAACATTTGACACACGTGGCATTTATGTAAAAACACTAGCAACAAAAGGTCTCACGAGGTATGGGGCTTTTGATTAGAGCTAGAGTACACAAGGCTTTACTTAGGTCAAATCCTTAGTACAGCTGGGGAAAGGACACACACACACACACACACACACACACACACACACACACTGTGATTGTGTTAAATGCTTTGTGCTTATCTAACGATTTTTTTCAGAGATATAGAATGAAAACAAAAACCAAACAAATAGTAACAAAGATATGGGGAATAGCTGCCTTTTTGTCTAACTAGGGCTCTCTTCCCAACATTTCTCTACTTCTTGGTAATAAGTTAGTGATCTTTTGCTAAGGTTTGAGCTGACAGGATCTAATCACCTTAACACCAATGCATTAAAGGGCCAAGTCAGAGGGGTGGTTCAGATAAAAACCACAACAGGTGGTCTGAAGGGGTTCTTTGTGATGAAAGAGTGTTTTTTTTTGGGGGGGGGGGTGAGGGGAGAAGTTCAGACAAGGTTTCTCAGTAGAGTCTAGGCTGTCCTCAGTAGAGTCTAGGCTGTCCTGGAACTCACTTTGTAGACTAAGCTGGCCTCAGACTCTCGTAGATCTACCTGCCTCTAGAGTGTGGGAGTAAAGGCATGGGCAAGGAGTGATTTTATTTTTTCATTGTAGGGACAGGAGCACAGGTCTACAGACAGGGACACTCTAAACACACATGTAGAAGTAGCTGGGTTAACAGGTCATAGGTCCTGAAGTGTTCCGTGGACTAGTTAGCAATGCTATGGTCTTGTCAATTTGTTGGTTTTCATATCTTCCAATAGTTTTGTGATACCATTGGGAAAAGCTGGATGAAGAATAAGCGAGGTGGTTTTTTTTTTTTTTTTTTGCACTGTATCTGTAACTTATGAGTCTACAGTTATTTTTAAAATTTTATTCATTATTAGCGTGTGCACATGTGGAAGTTAAAAGAACAACTTTGTGGAGCTGGTTCCCTCCATGTACCTTTAATGGGAGCTGAGCTCAGTTTGCCTGTCCTGTGAAGTGCCTTTACCTGCTGAGCCCTCTTGCTGGTCTTAAGTTTTCTTTTTTTTCTTTTTGTTATTTTTATTCATGTGTATGGCGCGTGTCATTTGCCTGCATGTACAGATGCTCTTGGGGGCCAGAAGAGGAAGTCACTGTAATAATACAGTGAGTGGATAGCAGGAACCAAGTCTGGGTCATCTCAAAGAGCAGCAAGTTGCTCTGAAATGTTGAGCTACCTCTCCAGCCTCTCGTTATTGCTTTAAAAGGGGGAAAAAAGGAGAAATTAAGAAAGAAGGAAAGGAAGCAAACTGAACAGTTAAAACTGGTAATGGAAAGGTAAGCAAGGGCAGTATGGGTAAACACAGGGACCACCTCAGTGCAGTCCAGTCCTGGGCTTTCAGTTCTAATTATTAGCCTCTTCACAGCTCAAAACTGAAAGTTGGCTTCTTTGCGGCCAGGTTTTTTTTTTTTTTTTTTACATCTGAATTTGATGCCACTGCAGTTGCCAGAAGGCTGTCCTCCAGATAACTGTCCCTTGCGCTAGCTTCCCCCCCCCAGTTTTGTTACAATTAGCATTCAGAATATGCACTGTCATCTCATTAAAATTTATATATTTTTTTTTAGTGGAGAATCAAATGGAGTTTATTGTGGAGCTGCTCGCTCATTCTTGTATATCTTAGTTACCTATGCCTGAATTTAGCTGAACTTCTGAGCCTCGGCCATTTCAAACAGGCACCAAGAATTACCAAGGTTAATGCCTGGGGGGGTGTTATTAACCTTGCAGACAGTAATCTAATTCAGTGTCATCACAAGTGCATAATTCAAGAGTTTGGAGTTTTGCCAAGAAGCACTATTCAAATGAACATTCAGGGGTGGGGAGGTAGGTGTGGACAATAAGAGAATTCCAGAAATGCTTATGTAGATATTTTGACCTCCTTTCCCTTTTACCTCAAAGGTTATGTTTAAGTACAGCAGAAAGGTGCTAAAAAAAGCCTTGAGATTAATGGAGAAATCATAATGAAGGTACCCCATCTCATAAAGTTCTTGGTAATCTGTCGGCATTCACTGAACCTCTTAGGTTACTTAGCTGACCATGTACTAATGTGTGAGTACAAAGGTGAATATTGTAAGCCATCTCTATGTATAAGCAAGTCAGGGCCCCGATGTTAGTTAAATGAGGGTAGAAAAGAGACGATTTAGTGAAGGTCATCGAAGGGTTTATAAAAGACGAGACAACTAAGCGATCTTAGGTCTGTATACAGATCATAGCCAAGTCTTTGTTGGCAAGCAGAGCGAGATTTGGGGCCCAACAAAGTCTTGATTGAGATCATTTGCTTTTTCTCAGCGCCTACATCCTGCATCATGGTTTGCAGACTCTTAACAAGGGTTTCTACTTTCAAGAGTGCAGGGTTGCAGCTTACGGAAAAGGTGACACTTGAGGTCGCAGGGGAGAGGCTGGATAAGAGGATAAAAGAAAGATCCAAGAAATTCTGGCCAAACCCACCCCTTCCACTGCCCAGGGCCCCGACCGCTATTCATCTCCATTCCTCACTTCTCGGGGCGCCAGCCACGCACTCAGCCTCAAGGGGTGGACGTTCCTCCCAGGAGCTTTTCCAGCTCCGATCTATTTCAAAGCGTCTTCCTTCCAGGCTCATGAGGAGGACCGGCGGCGTGAGGCCAGCTTCCTCGGCCACGCCGCTCGGCTGACACGCAGGCGCCGGAATCAAAGCCACGCGGGTCTCCCCGCCAAGCGCGGGCGGGCGGCTCGGGGCGCTTCCTGTGTGCGGGGCTTCCCACAATGCACCGCGCCGGCAGCGGCGGCGACCGCGGCGGCGCTCTAGCCGCGCCATGTCTGCCTCTCGACTGCTCTGGGAGGAGGAAGAGAAGGAGGAAGAGGAGGAGGAGGAGGGGGAGGAAGAGGAGAAAGGCGCAGGGGTGGGAGCTGTCGCCGGAGCTGCCACAGCAAAAGTTCTCTCCCCTCCCCCTCGCCCTCCTTGCCGGGCCCGTGGGAAGGTCGGAGCCGCCGCCGCCGCCTGCAGTCGGTGACCGCGCGCCTCGGCGCCAGCCCGCGGTAAACCCTCGGCCTGGCAGGCCCGGGCCCGGGAGGGCGGGGGAGGGGAGGGGGCGGCGCGCGGGGGGGAGCGCCGCGGCGACTGCCCGACCCGCGGGGAGCGGTGGGCCGGCCGGGGGGCTGCCCGGGAGGCGGCGGGCGTAGGCCGCGGGAGCGCGGGGCTGGGGGACGCGAGGAAGCGGGGCGAGGATGGTGGGTCGGGGCTTGGAGAACGGAGAATGACGGGGGCGGCGGAGGCGAGCTGGAGGCCTCCGAGGCCCGAGGCCGGTGTTGGGTAGGAAGGAGGTGGGTTGCTCGCGGGGAGGCCTCGGGGTGCCGGGCTGTGGGCGAGGAGGCCGGTCAGACCCCGGGGCTCTCCGCCGTCTTGGTGCAGTGGTTTATGCACCGCAGGCCTAGGTCGCCGCTGCTGCCTCGGTGTGCTCTTTGGCTGCAGGGAAGGGCAGGGGCTGGAGAAAGGGGATTGCTTGCAGGAAGCATAGTGGAACCAGAGGGAAGATGCCGGATAGGTGGAGGAATGCCGGGGGTGGTTGTGGAGCAGTCTTGAGGATTCTGGGGGTGTTCATTGTGCAGATATGTTAGGTGTTGCATTATGGAAAGAACCGAACCGTTTCCAAGGCGAGGAAAGAAGGCATAGAGTAGTTTCTGCAGATGGAAGCGAGGGCATTTGAAGCCAGAGGAGTGCTAAATATTAGAGAAGAGGCAGAGAATGCATAATAGAATAGACAGATGTAGCATAATTATCAAATGCTGGCCCAAGGTCTAAAGAGTTATTCCAGATGGGCCAGAGTGGCCTAGTTCGGAACCTGTTTGGGCTCTTCAGTAGATGACATCCGGTAAGTGTGGGTCCCCGTTGTGGTTGGGGGTCATTGAGAATTAGTCACTTAGCATGTAGATTGGTTTGAGACATTTTAGTGCCGCACTACTGAACTGAAAATCTTTGAAAGAGACCTTGAGAAACCGCCTGGCCTATGGGGATTCTTGAGGCCACGGAGTTTAGAATTTTAGCAGATTTAGAGTATTGTCACTTACCGGAGGCTGGATGAACACAGTGCTGGCAGACAGTGGAATAGGAATTACTTGGCCAGGAGGTTTTCTTCTTTACTCCCTAGCTTACATGGTTCCAGAAGAGCTGGTGCCGTATTTCAGCCTAGGTTGCGGTACACAAGATGTTGAGAGTCCACGCATTATAATCCCATCTTTGAAGGCTCCATTTGTAACCCAGAGGAGTCTAGTTGGATTGGTTCTATACCTCAGCTTGGCGGGAGATCCTTTCCCATTCACAATTCCGATGGACTCTGTCACCGGGGCATGGTGTTACTGAAGAAAATAACATCTGCCAGCAAAACGCAGGCACGCAGAATGGAGGTATAATATCTGTGTTGATCTTAGGTTATAAGGAGGTCAAGAGTAGTTACGATGTCTTAAGAAACTTGAAGTGATGAGTTTAGTTCTGGTGAGAAGGGACAGTTCTTTCTGTTGTGTTTACTGCCTGCACATTAGACCTGATTTTCAAGAAGAAATACCGGGTGAGAACAATGTCTTGACTGGTCTTACCCCCACCTACACAGAGGGTTTCTCTGTAGTTCTGGCTGTCCTGGAACTCTTTGTAAACTAGGTTGACCTAGAACTTGGAGATCCACCTGCCTCTTCCTCACAAGTGCTAGAATTAAAAGCATGCAACCCTGCATGCCTAGTCAATGTCTTAAAACCTACCTGAATACTATTGACCTTTTGTCATTAAGAGGAATTACATATATAATATGTTGTAATATTACTTTAACTGAAAGAAGATAATAAATGTGTTAAATGTGACAAATCTTTTTATAGAAGTTGAAGGAAGGAAAAGAGATTAATGGGGAAGATGGAGTGAAATTTGAGAGAGGCATGGGAAACTCTGCTCTCCTTCATTCTTGTAGCAAAGACTTCATTTTTTTAGCTAAGATGCTACTTCAGGCGGGGATATTTCTTCCATTACAATTTTTCTTATAGAAATAAGTGGGGTTTTTGTTTTGAAAAACTTGGGAAAATGTTCTGTGAGTGTATTTATATTTGCTCGCTTTTAAAGATTTTATTTTTGGGTATGTGTATGTGTTTGTGTGAACATATGCTATGGCTTTGTGGGTACCCAAGGAGGCTAGAAGAGTATGTTGGGTCCCCGGGAGCTGACATGGCAGGCAGTTTTGAACTGCTTGACCTGGGTGCTGGCAACTGAACTTGGGTTCTTTGGAAGCAGGTACTCTTAACTGATCAGTTGTTTCTCCAGCCTGATTTGGTCATTTTTAAAAAGGGCCAACTTGATACTCATTTTTAATTTTTTTGTCATTATGGTATGAGGGGTTCAGCACCCCCACCAGTACTGTATATTATTAGTTCTTTTACTACAATACACCTAAATAGTGTGTTGTTTTCTTATGCAAACAATATGAATATGTTTGTAATTTTTAAAAATTTACTTAGGGGACTAACAGTGAAAAAGCACCCCCCCCCATTGCAGTTTTGCTTTCTGGAGATTGCTGCCTGCTGTGCCATGTGACAACCTCCCAACCCCCTTTTCTGAGATAGAGTATTATCATGTAACTGGCTGCTTTAGAACTGGCTTTGTAGATCAGACCAGTCTCAAAGGCCACAGATCTTCCTGCCTCTTCCTTGGAGGTGCTGGGATTAAAGGCTGCCACCACCTCCTGCTTTACTTTTCTTGTTTGAGATGGGCCTCTGTCATCTCGAATGGTCTCTTAAGTATGTAGGGAGATGACCCTGAATCTCTGAACCTTTTGCCTCTTTAAGTTCTGGCATTAAAGATTAGGTTCACATCTAGTTTATGCACTGCTGGTAATTGAACCCAGGACTTTTTTTGAGGAGGGGTTTGAAACAGGGTTTCTCTGTGTGGCCCTAACCATCCTGGAACTCACTATGTCTACCAGGCTGGCCTTGAACTCACAGAGATCTGCTCGCCTATGCATATGCCACCACCACCCACTGAACCCAAGACTTTTTGCCTGCTAGGTAAATACTGTTAATTGCTACAGCTCCAGTTATCCAGTCAACTTTTTTTTTTTTTTTTAAAAAAAACCTTGTTCTCACCTTACACTTTAAGAAAATACACACACTTTGGGTCACCTGAAAGCATTCTCATACATGTATATAATGCACTTTGATCATATTTATCTCCCTGCCACCTCATGTTCTCCCCCACACTTGCTTTCTATCACAGGCTGCTCTTCTAAGCATTGATTTTTATTTATTTATTTATTTATTTATTTATTTATTTATTTATTTATTTATTTATTTATTTATTTATTTATTTATTTATTTATTTATTTATTTTTGTAGTTGACTTCTCCATCTCTCCTAAGTGTATGGTAGGCTTATATTATTTCTGTTTGGTTTATGTATTAGGGTGGCCTCAGGTTCCCCTTGCCTTACCCTTTCGGGTGTTAGGATTATAGATGTATGTATGCCACCATGCTCTGCTCCACCATTTATTTCTCTTTACCAAAATGACTACAGAAGTCAGCTTTCCCCGAGTGAAGGGCATTTTTCTTTTTTCTCCATCCTGATCTTTATTTTGTTTATTAGAGAGATGCCTTACACTTTCAAATGATGTGCTTAAGTCTTGATATTAAATTTTTATTTTAAATTTAATTTTATTTAAGTTAAAAATATTGTGTGTGGGGTCACATGGCAGAAGGGGTATTATTGTGTGTGGGGGGGCACATGTGCAGCAGGGTGAATGTATTTGGAGGTCGGGACAACTTTTGAGAAGTTCTTTCTCCTTCACCTGTATGTGGGTTCCAAGGATTGAACTTAGATCATCAGGCTAGCATCATTAAGCAGCAAAGCACCCCCCCCCATCCCAGTGGCCCTACCTTGAGATTTAGAGGCTTTAAAAACTCAATTTAGAGGCGTTAAACTATCTACTTGAGGTTGTATCTCTTGACTTCCCCACTGTGTTAGAAGAGGCTTTAAGGGGCTGGAGAGATGGCTCAGAGCTTAAGAGCACTGGCTGCTTTTCCAGAGGACCTGGCTTTGATTCTCAGCACCCAGATGGCCCCTCAAATCTGTCTTAACTCCAGTTCCAGAGGCTCCCACACTCTCACACAGACATACATGCAGCCAAAACACCAGTGCACATAAAATAAAATAAAAGGAGAGAAACTTTAAACTCCTCTAACTTTAAAGAGAGCTTTGTTACAGTAACTAGAAGTATTAGGTGAATGTCAAAGGGAGGTTTGGACCCAAACAAGACTTGTGGGAAACAGCATCTTTGCATCATTAGATTTGCTGCTTAGAGATGGAGATGAGTTAAGGGAGCAATTGCTTGTTCATCTTGGAATTATCTACCAGATTGTGTAGGAAGGTATTAAAATGGCCCCTCAGTGTGTGTCCCAGGTGTCCAAGGTGTTGCTTGTTCACTCATTTGTCCATTCATTCATTCATTGAAGATAGGACCTTGCTAATTAATTCCAGACTGGCCTGGAACTTGGCAAAGTTTTCTAGGTTTACCCAGGTCTTGGAATCCCTCTGTTTCAGTCTATTAGATTACAGGCATGCACCATCATGCCTAGCTGTAACATTTTTAAAAAATTGCAGTTATTTATTGTTTGTGTGCACACACATGCACCATGATGCAAGTATGGAGGACAACTTGAGTGAGTCAGTTCTACCTTGTGAGTGTGTGGGAGCCAACTTGGGTCAGCAGGCTTTGCAGCAAACTCCTTGCCCCCTGAGCCGTTTCCCTGGCCCCTTGCTATAACTTATATTTTACTAAATAATGGATTGGTGGGGACATATGATGGACAAATCTGTGATGTTCATTTGGAGGAATGGAGTCATCAGGGCTAGTGAGATGGCTTGACTAGGAACAGTGCTTGCTGCCAAGCCTGATGATCTGAGTTCAGTTCCCTGGACCTACATGGTAGGAGAGCTGATTCACTGACCTCTGCATGCAAGTGGCATGTGTGTGCATGCATACACACAGAGTAAATAACGAATAACAAAAAGAACAGAGTTAAGGTCAGTACAATAGATAAGGGGACTAAGATGCTATTGAGCTTCTTTTAAGAAGTCTTGTTTAAGTGATTACATGTCCTGGAAGTCTCTTCTGATCTCAGATTTTCTTTCACACAGGTGTGAATATTGAACATTCTAATTTTCCCTTCGTTCGTTCGTTTGTCCATTTTCTCTGTTTAGTCCTTGATGATGTTAAACTTAGTCTGTAGACCTTGAACTCAGATCCACCTGCCTCTGCCTCCCGAGTGCTGGGATTAAAGGCCTGCTCCACCACTGCCGCTCAAAATTAATATTGCAGATTACATCTAGGATCTTTGCATGTTAGGCAAGGACCCTGCTACTGAGCTAGCTCTATTCCCTTTGCATATTCATTTAATTAATTCTCGCTCTTTCCTTCTCTTTGAAAATGTTAACTAGATTATAACCCGTTCTAGAACTGAGACTTTACTTAAATAATCTGAAGGGAAACTGAGCAGTTTGGAATTTTTTGTTTTGTTTGAGACAGGGTTTCTCTGTGTTACACCCCTGACTGTCCTGGAACTCACTCTGTAGACCCCGCTGCCCATGAACTCACAGAAATCCACCTGCCTCTGCCTTCTGAGCACTGGTATTAAACATGAGTGCCACCACCACCGACTAGAAGTTTGGTTTTTAGTAAATGCTTGTTGAATGATTGCTAGAAGGTATTGTTGGGTTAGTAATAATAATAATGACACTTCATGAGATTACTGTGTTGGTGTTATAGACACAAGTATATATAGCTGAGTGTTTTGATGCACACCTTTAGCCATGGCATTCAGAAGGCAGAGGCAGGAGAATCTCTGTGTTTCAGGCCATCCTGATCCACATGGGGAGCTCCAGGCCAGCCAGAGCTACAGAGCAATACCTTGTCTCTGAACAAACCAATCCAAGTGTGTGTCTGCGGGTATGTGAGTTTGGCAGCGTGGAGGACAAAAGGGTGTTGACATTCATGGAGGAGAATAGAATGGGTTAGATTGGAGCTCTTCAATGTTAACCTTGAAGGCTTGGGATTAAAGGGCTTTTAATCTGGTCTGGAGAAAGACGCTAACTTTAGTTGGTATTTTCTTAACTGTTTGAAGAGTCTTGGTTTAAGAGCTAGGGAGATGCCTCAGAGGGTAAGAAGAACTCTTGCTGTGCAAGATCTGAGGATCTGAGTTTAAATCCCAGTACCCATAGAGAAAACTGAGTACTTGTGCCTGTGCCTGTAACCCCAGCACTTGAGGAGGGCGGAGGGTGAGATGCGAAGGTTTACTATAGTGCAAGACTGTGTCCCTCTTTTCCCCAAAGCCCAAACAATCTGATTTAATTCAATGTTGAGTAACATTTATTAAAAAAAAAAAAAGAAAAAAAGACGAGGCATCCCCCCCCCCCCCAGGTGAGAATAGCAATTGTGGAAACAATTCACTAAGATCTCAGGAAATTGATTTGAATTTTTCTTAGTATTTTTAATTTGTATGTATGTGAGCACACATGCCACAGTGCGCATGGAGGTCACAGGACAACTTGCAGGAGTCAGTTCTCTTCAGCCCAGGGATTGAACTCAGGCTGTCAGGCTTGGCAGAGCCTTTACACTAGCCTACATCTCACTAACCTGAATCGACCTTCAGGTGAGAGCTGTAATGTTTCCCAGCTAGTGTTCAGTTGTTTTGTGGAGCACAAATGCTTTTTGAATTACCCTTCAACCTCTAACACCACTTTTTGTACCATTTACTGTCTGTTGTATGTTCAGAGTCTTAAAAGTGTACTTGAGATGTGGTTTTTCAGGGTGGTACATTTAAAAGTAGCACAAAATGTATAATACTTGGAGTATCCTCATTGTTGGCAAGTCTTCTAAAGACTTACTTTGTACTGATTTTGTGCGTGTAGAAGAGGTCAGAGGACAGCTTGAGAGAGTTCTACCATGTGGATCCCAGAGATCAAACTCAGGCTACCAGGCTTGGTGGCAGGTGTCATTTCTAGATGAGCCATCTTGCTGGCTCCTTCCTGATAAGTCTTTTTTCACTCTAAAAGTTTTGATTTTTAGAAGTGATAAAGACCAATTGGTATCAAATAGAGAAAGTAGAGAATAGTTTAGTCAAAGGCACAGGGATGATTTCCTTGGTTGACTTAACTGACTTTAGAAAGTACTCTTAAGAAGAAAGTTAGGGATGTTTTGGACAGTGGTGACCACTTTACACTTAGGTGCTTCTGAGTGGTAGTTGAGCAAAATCATATTAGATGGGTGGAATGAATTAAAAAAAAGTAAGAGGTAGCTCTATGTGTGTGAGTGTGTGTGAGTGTGCACGTATGTGTATGAGTGTGTGTGTGTATGTGTATGTGTTACGTGTGTATAAATGTGTGTGAGTGTGCACATATGTGCGTGTATGTGTGTGAGTGTGCATGTGTGAGTGTGTGTATGTGTGTGTGTGTACGTACACATGCACTTTTTGAGTCAAGGTCTTTATATCCCTGGCTTTTCTGAAACTATGTAGACCAGGCTGGCCTTGAATTCACAGCTGCTTCTGCCTCCTAAGTACTGGGAATAAAGGTGTGTGCTACCATGCCTTTCTGGACAAAGGAGTTTTGGAGATTGTCAGTAACACCACAGTTCAGAGTATTGGGAATAGCTGTTAATAAAGTTGGGAAAGGGCAGAAGACAATGCTCAGATGTTTGTGAGATCCCCTAAGGCAGTGGTTCTCAACCTATGGGTTGTGACCCCTTTGGAACCCCCATCTAAAAATATTCACATTATGATTCACAAAAGTAGCAAAATTAGTTATGAAGTAGCAATTAAATCATTTTATGGTTGCAGTCACCACAACATGAGCTGTATTAGAGGGTTGCAGTGTTAGGAAGGTTGAGAGCTGTTGTCCTGAGGGGTTTCGGAGTGGAAACAAAGGCTTCCAGATTTCTTAGACAGCCCTAGAGTGAAGCTAGGGTCTGTCTGTGTGAATGCTGTCTGCTTGTTTCCTCTGAGCTGTTCCTGTTGCTCTGTTTCTTTCCAAATTGGCCCCTGCAACAACTGTGGTGTCTTTTCCATCTTTACTCAGTGCAAATTTTAGTTGATTCTTTGGTTAGTGAGTGAAGATTGTGAGCCTGGCATTTTCCTGCAGAGCTGCTTTCTGCATTGGAGATAGGACTGACAGCACCGAGGGTGTGTGCAGTGGACACACATGGTCTGTTGGTAGGACTGACAGCACCGAGGGTGTGTGTGCAGTGGGTACACATGGTCTGTTGGTAGGACTGACAGCACTGAGGGTGTGTGTGCAGTGGGTACACATGGCCTGTTGGTAGGACTGACAGCACTGAGGGTGTGTGTGCAGTGGGTACACATGGCCTGTTGGTAGGACTGACAGCACTGAGGGTGTGTGTGCAGTGGGTACACATGTGCCTGTTGGTAGGACTGACAGCACTGTGTGTGTGCAGTGGACACACATGGCCTGTTGGTAGGACTGACAGCACCGAGGGTGTGTGTGCAGTGGGTACACATGGCCTGTTGGTAGGACTGACAGCACCGAGGGTGTGTGTGCAGTGGGTACACATGGCCTGTTGGTAGGACTGACAGCACCGAGGGTGTGTGCAGTGGACACACATGTGCCTGTTGGTAGGACTGACAGCACCGAGGGTGTGTGCAGTGGGTACACATGTGCCTGTTGGTAGGACTGACAGCACTGAGGGTGTGTGTGCAGTGGGTACACATGGTCTGTTGGTAGGACTGACAGCACCGAGGGTGTGTGTGCAGTGGGTACACATGGCCTGTTGGTAGGACTGACAGCACCGAGGGTGTGTGTGCAGTGGACACACATGGCCTGTTGGTAGGACTGACAGCACCGAGGGTGTGTGTGCAGTGGGTACACATGGCCTGTTGGTAGGACTGACAGCACTGAGGGTGTGTGTGCAGTGGGTACACATGGCCTGTTGGTAGGACTGACAGCACTGAGGGTGTGTGTGCAGTGGACACACATGGCCTGTTGGTAGGACTGACAGCACTGAGGGTGTGTGTGCAGTGGGTACACATGGCCTGTTGGTAGGACTGACAGCACCGAGGGTGTGTGTGCAGTGGGTACACATGGCCTGTTGGTAGGACTGACAGCACTGAGGGTGTGTGTGCAGTGGGTACACATGGCCTGTTGGTAGGACTGACAGCACCGAGGGTGTGTGTGCAGTGGGTACACATGGCCTGTTGGTAAATAAGTGCATGGGACACTCAGGAGGGCTGAACTGATCTGTTTTCTGTTCTGCTTTATTTATAATTTGCCTTTTATGCACAAAAGAATCAGGGATTAATCAAAATGGGCACACTAGAAATGAGTGAACATAATTTGGGGGAGATGTAGTTGAAGAAAAATGTTAACTGTTAAATTGTTGAATATGGCTGATGGTTCATGCCTTACTCCTGGCACCACAGGCGTAGGGTGAGATGTGATGCTTACCCTCCTCCACCCTCGCTTGCCTCCAGTAGGAAACTTATTGGAGAACCAGAACTAATGTAAGAGATAATCAGATTGGGGAGAAAAGTGGCTCTGTAAGAAGGAAGTGATTGTAATATGTCTAGTGAGACTCTGGGAAGATGGGAGGTGAGAGGGCTGTTGGAGGAAGACTTGGGAGTTAACAGGAAGCCTGGGATGCACCAGAGACTTTTTACATAATTTATAGATAAGGATCTCAGACAATGGAAGAATGGTTCTTACTTAATAGGTCAGGTACATCATATAAAACAGCATTGTTAGATGCCATCAGGAATGAACCCTTTGGGAATTATATTCTAGGAGAGCTAGACTTGCACACAGATACACGGTGATCACGAGTGTGTCATGAACAGCAAAGCGTGCCATAAGAAATATACCCACTGTTGTTGAAGTTGTAAGAATGTACTTGACTAGGGGCTAACCTGGGACAGCTTTACTGTGCCACCGAAGTGGGGCTTTAAAGCCTGGCACAGGTCTGTAACTCCAGCATCTGAAGGCAGGGTCAGAGGACCCAGCTTTCCAGGCCAGTTTGTTCTACATAGGGAGTTCAAAGTCAGTCTGGGCTATATAGTGAGACTCCGTCTTAAAGAAAAGAAAAAAGATATACATACATAAAACAGTTTAAAAAGAACATTTTAGAACATTTTAGCTTGAGAGATTGGAGATGAGATATCTAAGGACTATGAGAAATTAATATGTAAATGATGACTCACAGTAAGAAATACAAAGGACATCTCAGTTAATACATGTGTGTATGAAAATGTGTATATGTAAAACAAAAAATTCACAACATAACCAAAATCATCTTTACCAAGTTGGATGCTCTTGAATAGTATGTATCTTTCTTTTTAAAAAGTTATTGTATTTTGTGTGTATAGGTGCTTTGCCTGCATGTAATGTTTGCACCCACATGCATACAGTGCCCCTGGAGATTAGAAGAGGGCATTGGGTTCCCTTGGGACTGGAGTTACTGGGTACTGGATATCACACCCAGGTCCTCTGGAAGGAGCTCTTAACTGCTGACCCCCCCCCCCCCCCCAGGATCTTATTATGTATAGTCCTGACTCACTATATGGACCAGGCTTTGAATTCATAGATCCTCCTGCCACTGCTTCCTGAGTCATTATGCCAGTCCAGATAGTATCCAACAGGAAAAATAACCCCCCGGGGGGGGGGGGGGGGGCTTGAGGTAGGAACCTAATTATCACCCATAAGTTTCTAAATAATCACAACCTGTAGTTCTAAGAATAGAGGGTCAGTTCATGAGCTGGGTATATTTTGTTTTAGAGCAGAAGCGTTTGGGTTGGGTTGAATAGGGGTAACCTGAAAGCTGAGTAAGTGGTGTGTATTTGGTGTGTTCGCCTTGTGCTTTGTAAGCAAATAGAAGCTGGGTTTGTGTCTTGGCCTTTGTCTTTACTCATTCTGTAATTTCAGAGCAACCCTTGGCTCACATATCCGATATTTACAGTTCATAACGGTAGCAGAATTGCAGTCATGAAGTAGCATCAACATAATTTTATGCTTCCACCACAACATGAGGAACTGTATTAAAGAGTGAGAACCGCTGTTGTAGAGAAATATCTTTTTTTCCCAGAACCTCTTCTTTTTTATCAGGAAATGGGTAATCATTGTACCTTTCTGATGAAGGTTGTTGTGAGGCTTTGATGGTTAAAATATGTTAGCAAAGCATTGAAGTATGTTAACATATATCATTAAGGTATAGCTATGGAATTTGATTAGAGGATTTAAGTTAAAAATGATCTACTAACCCTCCCTCCCTCCCTCCCTCCCTCCCTCCCTCCCTCCCTCCCTCCCTCCCTCCCTCCCTCCCTTTCTTCTTTTTTCCTTTTGTTTTCTTTCCCTTAGTGCTAAGGACTGAAGCTGGGGCTTTGCACATGCTAGGCAAGTGCTCTACCACTGAATTTTGTCCCTTGGCTTTACTTACTCAATCTGACGATAGGTACACCCTACAGCGTTGGATTGTATTTTTCGGTAGCATAGTGGGTGCGTTACAACAGACAGTTTCTTTCTTGTACTAAGGGCTTAAGCATTTTTGTATGATTAAACTGGGATAGATTGTGAGTGGAAATAGCCATAAGTAGGATATGAGAAGGAGGGTTAGATAGCAGGGTAGTTTTGGTGAACTAATAGAATTTACTTAAGAATCTTTATACACTTAGACTGTACAAGGTTTTATGGTATGCAGTACGTCAATGCTTTGAATGCATGATCCCTTTTCCTGAAGAATTTAGGGACAGTATATGCATCTGTCTATGATACAAGTTATATGACAGCTTTGATCAGGCTTTGTGGGGGATTGGTACGTAACTTAGAACTTGAAGAATGGGTAGGACTGTCTGGGCAAGATGATGGGGGTAATAGACATGACAGCACTGGGTGTGTTTAGGGGTTGGTGGTTTAAATCAGCTAAATTAAGGTTGATGTTGAGGAATAGGAAGAGATAAAGCTAGAAAGCAGAAGCAGGGAGCACTCAGATTCCACCAAAACGGCCTAAAACAGTTATTGAAATATGCCCAACGAGGTACTCTAATCCTAACAGCACAAGATAATAAGTTTTAAAATTTATTTACCTGTTCATTTACACCGCTGCCTCCTACCTAGCTTAAGATACGGGAGGTTTCTAACATTTCTTCCATCTGCATAAGCTCCCTGTGTGTCACTTCAAGTAGAACGATGTCCCCTCCAAACCACAGTAGTTTACTGTCTATCATAACAGTAGTTATGTGTGACTTTGAATTTCATAAGAATGCAGTCATAACTGTGCCTGTTTCTGTTGCATACGGCAGCGGTTTATTTTCATCCCTCCTTAGGAGTCTTCTGTACCACTTTTCCACAGTGTGTTTACCCATTCTACAATTGTTGGACAGTTAGCTAGACTGTGATTTGGGGAGCTTGTGGAGCTTAAACTAAAGATACAGTGGGGAACCACTGATGAGATTTTGTTTTAACTGGTGAGTTTTGAGTATGACAGTAGGAAAAAGGTTTAAGAATGGAGTCTTAAGACCTTTTCTTGTGTGATGGAGACATAACTGGAAGACAGAGGCTGTGGTAATGTATGACTACATTGAGGATGTAATTGGTAGTCATGTTAGTGGAGTAAAGGTGATTGAGGACTGTACTTAGTACCTTTTCAGGGTGATAGGAAGGACATTGGGCCAGGTGTTGGTCACACCTGCAGTCCCAGCACTAGAGTGGCTGAAGTAGGAAGATTGCATTGACTTTGGTACCAACTTGGGCTACATAAGGGGATTTAGTCTCAAAACAAACTAAACAGAACTATAGAGGGTAGGTTTGCTAGCAGGAGTTAAAAGACTGGCTGTAGAGTCTAGAGATCTAAGAGAATACATGTGCGAGGTTGGTAAGTGACACTACTGGATTTGGTAGGGCACTTACTACTGGCTACAAAATAGTTTGGGCTGATAACTAACTTAAGTATTAATTAAAGCAATAGTGGAAAGATTGGGCTAAGAACTCAGTATATGAGGCTGGAGAGATGGCTCAGTGTTTAAGAGCCTTGGCTGCTCTTCCTTCCAAGGAACCAGGTTCTATTTCAAGCACCCACATGGTAGCTCACAACCACCCACGTTACTCGTGTCCTGGGAGATCTGTCACCCTTTATCCCATAACTACTGCATGCATGTGGTGCACAGATATCTACACACGAAGACAAAACACACAGAAGTAAATACTACTTATTAGGGTTTTGTGTTTTTTTTTTTGTTCTTTTTTTTTGTCTTTTGTCTTTTGTCTGTCTCTCTCTCAACCCCCCACCTCCTTAGGCAGGGTCTCTTTCCACAGCCCTGGCTATCCTGAAACTCACACTGTAGACCAGGCTGGCCATGAACTCACAGAGATCCACTGCCTCTTGCCTCCCAAGTTCTGACAATAAAGATGTATGCTGCTACACCTGGCTGTTCCGATTCCTTAGGAATAATAGATTGTAGCAGAGGGTGATGACTGAAAGGTTACTTGAGGGAGCTGTGGAAGATCTCCATATGAAGAAGAAAGGGCTGAGGCATTGATTAGAGGGAGAGCATTGAGCTGGCTGTGGTGGAGCACGCCTTTAATACTAGCTCTCAGAAGGCAGAGGCAGGAGGATCTCTGTGAGTTGCAGGCCATCCAGGGCTACACAGAAGAACTGTCTTGAAAAGCAAACAACCAAAAGGAGATTGGGAAGCACTGTAGAATATTCCAGAACACCCACAATTCAGGTTAAGAGGAGTGTTCTTAGCATAAGCCAAGGCCAGTGTAGAATCATGAACCATGAATCCAGTGTAAGAATGCCATGGAAAGTTATAATCATGTGCAAACAAAGACAGATCTTTAAGTGTCTCTGCCAAAGAGATGAGGACTTGAGTGGTGGGCCAGGGCTTGGTACGTAGAACCTTAGTTTTTCTCTTGTGTTCTTCAAGAAAGCCAGTCACCAGAATTCATGGAGGTGTACTCAGTGAGCTAGGAGAGTATGAGAGCAATGGTTGTAGGCATTCTATGAGTTTACTTAAGGATAAATACCTTATTCTGAAACTGGAGGCAAGAAGTAACAGATGGATGAGGATGGGTGAAGAGTTTTAGAAGCTGTAAAGAGGATTTTAGGTACTAAAGGTGTGATTTGAGAATTTCATGGAAGGACTTGAGTATTTGAATAGGATTAAGCATTTTAGTATGGAAATGATTTAGATTTGTTGATGGAATAATTATATTTAGAATACATTGTGGAAGATTAAATACCTTTCTGCTGATTCCCCAGCCCCCCAGACAGGGTTTCTCTGTGTTACAGTACTGCCTGTCCTGGAACTTAGAGAGGTCTGCCTGCTTTTTGCCTCCCGAGTGCTGGGTTAAAAGGTGTGCTCCACCACAGGGCTATCTCCTGATATTTTTAGTACCCAGTGTGTGAGTAGAGAAAACAGGTAAGGAGCTGCCTAGTGGGAATGTGGGAGACAGTGGCATTCTGAGGAGTGTAGTATGAGGTTTCTGGCCTGGACTTTTAGGCCTAGTCTCAAGGTTGGGACCCTCAGACCCGCAGAGACACACAGACACTCATATTAATTTTAGGCTGATTGGCCTAAGGCCCAGGCATATCACTTGCTAACTCTTTACCCTTACACTAACCCATGACTCTTATTCTGTTAAACCATGTGGCTCGGTACCTTTTCTCAGAGCAGCACAGTTGTCCTCTGGTTCTTCTGGCTTCTCTGTGGCATTCTGCTCTGTTCTGCCTGTACCCAGAGCTTTCTTAGTCTGGTAGCCCCGCCCACACTTCCTGTCTGCCTTTGGTCAATCAGCGCTTTTTATTAAACTCGTAGGCAGGGACAATTATTTACAATATAACCTCATAAATCACAACAGAGGAGAACAGTGCTGAAGGGATTGATAGCTTTATCGTGTCTCAGGTATATGAGAAACTACCAGTAAAAAGTGGCTGTTAGCAAGGTGTGGTGGTGCATGCTTGTAGCCTGAACTACATAGCAAGGTTCGGTCTCAAGAAGATAGGATGTAGAACTAGATTATATATGGTTGTGGCTAACGGAAAGAGTCATGGAGGTTCTGAAGCACATCGAGTTGGTGGGTTGTTTGTTAGCTTATATATGTAGATAGCTGAAGTGAGGTGTGTTCTTTAGGAAATGAGGAGGGTACTGAGGAAAGTTTTTGAGAATATTGTTGAACAAAGAGTTAAAGTCATGAAGGGGGAAGAAGAAGACACTTCAGAGATTGGTGGGTCGTGCAGAAGGGATGGTTGAAGTCACAGTGAGTAGTAGAGCAGTGATAGGAGAAGCAGGCAGACATTTATCACACTGAAGGGGTAGGAGATGGCGCTCTGGACATTAGAGAAGCAGTATGCGTGGGAAAGGGCAGTCTGATCAGGAGGGAAAAAAGAACTGATTGCTTTTGAGGTGTGGGATTGACAGAGATAGATGGACTTGTTAATAGTCGCCAGTTCTTTGACTTTCTATACAAAATAACATTTATGTGTCATAGTCCTTTATATGAATATACAGAAGCATAAAATGAGAAGTATATCAAAGATGAGACGAAAGGCTTGTGTTTGTTGACTGTAGAGCATGGACAAGCTCTCCTCCCCTCTTTTTCCTCTTTGAGAGCTTGCTAACAGTAGTCCAGGCTCAGACTGAATTTGTTATTTGGCTGAGGATGATCCTGAGTTTCTGATTCTCTTGCTTCTCCTTCCCAAGTGCCAGGATTGCAGGTTTGTGTAAGGTCTTATGTGTTGCTTGGGTCAAAGCCAGAGTTTGGTGCTTGCTAGGGATGCACTCTAGCATCTGAGCCACAGCCACTGCCCCAATATCAGCAACAGTTGGAGAAGTTGATAGGAACTAGTTAGGTAGACTGGAATGAATGTGGTCAGATGCTCAAGAATACAGTGAGAAGGGAAGAACAGTTGTTTGCAGGAGATGTGGAGAGACATGCTACTCAGGAAACACTGCTATGTGCCCTGAGATTCAGGACAGACTTGGAAGGAGCGAGGTAGATGAGGGACATCTTGTTAAAGAACCTAAAGGCCTTTTATCTTGTTTTCTGTCTTTTAAATAAGAGCCACAGTCCTGTGCTTCCCTAGGCTGGCCCGAAACCATGGCCCTTCTGTCTCAGAACCTTTCTCTCCCCAGTGGCTAGACTATGTGCATCATACCTCACTTATGCCAGACTCTTCCTTTGCTTTAGGAGTTAGCCTTTCCTCCCATTAATTACCACTGTGTAGACGCACCCCCCCCCCCCCCAATTCTAAATATGTTTTCTTGGGTTATTTCTAGTGTTCTTTATTTTTTGACAATTTTGGACATGCATATTCTAGTCTTATCTGTTGAACATCTCTAAAGGCATTGACTTACCAATCTCAAAGACAAAATATAGTTTAAACGAAAACTTTGCCACCTAAAAAGAACTTCATTATTTTCTTCCTTCTACTCTTCATTGATGGTATTTAAGACCCATGCCCAGCCTCTTTGCTTGCATCTCCGCTCCCAAACAGCCTGTCCAGCACTGTAATAGCACTCTTTTTTTGTCAGACTCCTTTCCCTTTGTACTGTCAAGGGGTTGATTTTTAAAGAGTACTTACTAGTGTATGGAGGGTTAGAGGGTAACTTTGTGGAGCCACTTCTCTCCACCATTATGTGGGTCAGGGTGATGAGTGATTTTTAAAAATTGTAAAGATTGATGTTAAGTTGTTGGAGGTTAGAGATACAGTAGTTGGAGATACAGCTCCGTGGTGGAGATCTTGTCTAGAATTCCTGCCCTAGGTTCAATTCTATCCCTAGTACTGCCAAAGGGAAAAAAAATATAGGCTGGAACATATCTAGAACATGGATTTTTTTTAAGTGACTCCTTTCAGGAGTAGTTTCACAGAATAAGAATGTGTTAGGCTTAGAATTACTACTAGCTTTGAGAGAATGAGGGAACAGACCAGAAACACAAGTACCCGAGGAGGCTATTTTATGAGTTATTTGGTAGGAGCTGGTACAAATTATAAATGTTAAATTTGGTGAGATTTTGAGTAGCAAAGTGTGAGTGTCCTGGAAGAGATTTAGAAAAATTCAAGAGTAAGTGGAAAGATGGGTTAGAGAATAATTCTTGAAGGAAGAAAACAGTTAAACTAAGGGGCGGAGAAGTACAGTAAGGTCACTTTTGACGACAGGACAGGCGCAGGCTCCCGAGCCCGGGAGAGGGGTCCTCAAGTCCCGGGCAGTTTGGAGCAGCTGGGCCCGGACCTCGGGGCGGTCTGGAGAGCCAGGGGAGGAGCCTCGGTGTGGAGCGCGTGCGCGCCCGAGGCCTCTCGGTGCAGCTTCCGCTCTCCTCTGCCAGTGTGCCAGGGGCTGGCTGCACCGTGCTTACGGATTCACGGTTTGTGAGAAGGTCGGGCTGGACTCGCAGAGTATGTGTGCCACAGTCCTTACGTTGGCCGTGCTAGTAAACCTGCATGGTTAATGGTGAGATCCCTCCGGAGGCCTTTCCACGATTAGGCTCTAGGGTAATAATAAACTTTTGCTCTCCAGATGGCGAAGTACATTTTACGGTCACAGTAGACTAACGTTAGGAAATGCAAACTGGGAGCCATCCCTTGCATTTATTTGTCTTTTATTTTATAGAATAATTATGACTTACTCAGTTTCTCATATAGAACTTTGAAAAAGACTTAACTAATTTCGTGGGGAGCAAGGATAAAAGTACCACGCTTTGAAATTTCAAATGTGTTAGACAGAATCTTAGAGCTAATACATCTAGAAAATATGTTTGCAATTGTGTTTTGGGTGTTCCCGGAACCTGGGTTTTCTTTGCCACTTCTGGATAGTTATTATCAGCATGGTATGAGTGTAGAACCCCAACCTGAGGGAGCGCTTTGTTGAGATTACCAGTGTGCTTTGCAACTGGGAATAGATTCTGGGTCTCGTAGTCCCAGTCTGGTGACCTATCCAAGAGTAGACTAATGAAACTGTCTATTTACCTGTTTGGAGGGAAATATGGCCAACTTGGTTTCATAGTAAGCATTAAAAGGCTATGAAAATAAGTGTGGCAATGCGTAATTTACTGTTGGAATGTGTAACCTTAAGTGTAATTTATTTGCACGGGGTTTCTTTGGTCTTTCTTTAAAATCATAAAGGCCTTGAGAATATTCCTCAGTGTAATTCCGTTTTTGGGATTTTGCTGCATTTGTATTTGACTAAATGGATCGATATAGGTGCTTGTGGCACTTAACTGGATGGATGTGTTTTTCATGTGAATATCTTTAGTGGTTACAGGTAACTTGAATGCTTAGCCTTTTCAGAATGCCAGGGAGAAGAGGAATTGTGTTAATAGTCATCTTAGTTTAAAATCTGGTCTGGCAGTGGCACAGGCCTGTGGTGCCAGAACTCAGGCACTTGAGGCAGGAGGATTACCACTTCTGGGCTACATCACCAGACTGTCTCAAAATAAAAATAAAGCCTTTGAACCATTTTATCGAGGATGCTTGACAAGGTACAGAAAGAAATAGTTGTGAATGTCTCCCACAGCCTTTAAGAATAATTAAGAGATTTTTAATTTAAAAAGTTAAATTTTAATGTGTGTAGATGTTTTGCCTGAATGCATGTCTGTGTACCACATGTGTACAGTGTCTGCAAAGGCCAGAGACAAGGGTGTCAGATCCTCTGGAACTGGAGTTAAACCAATTGTGAGCTGCCCTGTGGGTCTGGGAATTGAACCTGGGTGTTTTGGTAGAGCAGTAACTGCTTTTAGCTGTAGAACTGTCTCAAATCTCTCCCACAGCTTGATATGCTGTTATTCTCCTTTCCACATGGCCATACAATCGTATTTGGCTCGTAGTCTTTTTTAGTTTTTTGAGACAGAGTTTTTCTGTGTAGCCCTGGCTGTCCCTGAGACTACCTCTATAGATCAGGCTAGCCTCCAACTCAGAGATCACCTGCTTCTGCCTCCCAGTGCTTGGATTAAAGGTGTGTGTCAGCATGCTTGCATGATGCTCTTAATTGCGTCCCCATACAAAACTAGTTGTAATGAGGCATTTTTGGCAGTTTTGTTCCTAGACTTCCTTATGTCTTTCCACCTAGGAAAGAAAAAGTGTCACCATCTTTCCTGTTTTCAAAAGTCTTGAACATTTATATTTTATATGTTGGTTCTTAAACAATAGGTGAGCTTGGCAATATCTGCAGGTTTTTTTGGGAGATTCTTCTAGTTTGAATAGATGTTAGATATACTACAATGCACATGACAGCCTCTAGAAGAAGAAAATGGTTGAGAAATGACCTAATATTGAGAATAACCATTCATCCAAATGTATGTCTGTGAAAGGTGCTTGTAGTGTAGCTACTTATCAGCCCCATATGCTTGGCCGGTCCTTCCCCAAAGTAGGTATTCATGATCATTAGTAGAGTATATGAGAACAGAAGATTTTGGAGTTGACAGTATAATAAGTGTCACTTCTTTGTTTTGTAGATGATGAAATATTGGGACTTATTTAGGGACCCATAAAGAATGCATAACCTGGTTTTTGTTATTTTATATATAGTTTAGTTTTAATTAACTTTTTTGAAATTACTTTTAATCATCACTAAGGAAAGAGTTTTGATATAGTTAAGTAGTCAAATTAAAAAATTCAAGTACTTGTATGTCAAGAAGCATTCTTTCAGTATCCGTTGAATTGTTACTTTTTTATATCCATGTGCATTGGTTGACTCTTTCAACAAATTATAATCGTGTGTGTGTGCATGTGTGTGCGTGTGTGCGTGTGTGTGCGCGCGCGCGCGTGCGCACGCTTACATGTGGTGACTTTCTTTAATGCTCTCCCTTGCCTTTTGAGACAAGATCTTTTCACTGAAGTTGGCCAGTGATTGCACCTGGGTGCTGGGGACCCAACTCAGGCCTTCATCCTTATATGGCAAGGACCTTATGTGCAGAGCCATCTTGTCCCCTACTCCCCTTAATAGCTACTTTTTAAAAATGTTCAAAAGATTAAAGAGTTAAACACCATTTTAAAACAAGATCACTTCAGCCCTGAACAGCTGGGGCTACAGGCACATGCTAACATGCTGAGTTTAGTGGACAAAGCTCCTGACAAGAAGCTAGAAAACATCTCTGAGCATATCTGTTTGTTTATTTTTTTTCTGTTTTATGAGAATCACTGTAATAATTACTGGTGTGTTGACTATAAATCTTCTCTAGCAGGGTCTCTGGTTAATTTTAGAAAAAGAGTTTTGGTCTCATCAAGAATGTAGTTTTGTAGAACATAAATTGTATATTTAGGTGAGCTATTTTCCCATCATTTGGTCAGTGCATTGTTAGAGGAAGAAGGGTTCTCTTCAACCCCCCATGGTGTTGCGTATAAACCTCCCAACAAGAAAGAGACCCCCCACGTACACAAAGGGAAAGGGTAAGGTACAAGGCATTAACTGAACTTATCTCACTAAAATAAAATTATTATTGTGTAAGTATGTAGTGTGTCTCTCTCTGTGTGAGAGAGACAGAGAGAGACAGACACAGAGAGCGAGCAAGCAGAGGACAGCTTTTCAGTCAGTTCTCACCTGGTTTCTAGGGATTGAGCTCAGGTTGTCAAGATTTACCTGCTGAACCAGCCCCAAATCATCATATAGAAACACATTTATTTTACAGAAAGCAAAGACACACTGTTGAGTCAATCCTTTGGTCTGTAGATCAATGGCTTTCTTACATTTTTATTGGTGTTTTATTATAAACAAAATTAAATAGAGGAGAGCAAAGCCTAGGAAGTCCACAGTGAGCAGTTGGTGGCCATTCTTGTTTCCTTTAGACGGCTACCTTTCCTGTTTTATACCTCTCATTATGTTTACAAAGGTTCTATCTGTTTACTTGTGCATGCATGCATCTTGTGAGTGTCCCCTGGAGCTGGGGGGGGACGGGACAGATATTTGAGGCTTGTTACATAGGTGCTGGGGGTCTGAGCTGCAGACACTCCCCATCTGTCTTCTTTTTATTTGGTTTATTTACTGTTTATTGTGTGTGGTTTGAGTGCACACCCCCATGTCCTGATTTACCTGTTCAAAGGACAGCTTGTAGGAATGTCACGTGGGTCTCAAGGATCACTCTCTGGTGCAGGGAAGAAAGCAAGTGAAAACTTGCTTTTACTTGCCAAGTCTGCTGGCTCCACAGCTCCTGTTATTTTTAGCATGAGTTTATTTTGAAAAATTATAAGAAGTAACAAAATTATAGAAGGCTGTGTAGCTGGATGTGGTGTTGCCCACCTTTGATTCCAACACTCAGGAGGCAGAAGAAGACATAGCTATGTGAGTTCAAGACCAACCTGGTCTACATAGCAATTTTCAGGCCAGCCAACTGAGACCCTATCTCCAAAAAAAAAAAAAAAAAAAGCCGGAGACTTGCTTCGTTGTGTGTGTGTGCTGTGTGTTTGTGTTTTCAGGACCCAAAGAGGATGTGGAGTGGGGGGCAGGGGACCGGCCACTAACTGAGGGTGAATCAGGATGGCTGCCAGCAGATTTATTTGAAAATAGACTACACTTTTTATACTGTGTAGTGTTACATAGAGTTAAATGAAAGACAAGGGGCATGTGAGCTGGGGTGTGGCTTGAGATGAGGGTTGAGGAAGCTAGCCTTGACCTTGACTATAGGCACCAATCATATGTTAATGAAGGACCTAGAGCTAGAGATAAGAATGCTAGTTTTTACCAATCTGGAATTTCCCTCCAGCCCCCAAAGGAGTGGAGACCCTTATCCAAATGCCTGACCTTGTGAAAAGGACTTCTTGGGAACAGACACTATACTACAGTTTCTTAGGTTTACTGTGTGGGCCTGTTCCCCCCATGACACTTCCAAAAGGGAAAGTCCTGATACTTTACTTACTCTTCTCCCATATACTGGACCATTCTGATTTCTCTATATTTATTAACTGAACTCTTGCCCTTAATGGCCTTAGGCTCTGAGTTGTAGGCATTTCATCCTTGGGATCAGGTGTGTCTAGTAAATCTAACTTTCCTGTTCTTGGTGTAATTAGCAGGGCACAATGGAATTCCTGGTTCCATGGTGGGGATTTTTTTTCAAAGAATTATTTTGTTTAGAGAAGCTACCATTCATTGTATCCTTTTACCAAAGCTCATACAAAAATTTCCAAAGGGCCAGACATTCATAGTGAGAGTCTTTAAAATTAAAAGTAAGAAGGTGCAGGAGAAGTGTTGTCTGCAATGTGGAAATGCGGACCACTTCAGAAATAAAGGATGCTGTGCTTTCTTAATCCAGACATCTCATAAGTTACCAAACCCAGCAAATGGACATAGTGCTTGATGCTGAATAAGACTACATTGCGCCCATGTAGTTTTGTGCCCTTTTTCTCATGTAGAAATGTGTGTGTGCGTGTGTGTGTGCCCAAGCGTGTAGATAGATATCCAATACAGTGAAGATGCAGATGTTTTGCCATTTCCAGAATGGTATGTAATGGTCGTGTGTGTGTGTGTGTGTGTGTGTGTGTGTGTGTGTGTGTGTGTGTGTGTGTGTGTGTGTGTGTGTGTGTGTGTACACGTACCTGAGGAGGCCAGAGGGAGGGCTAGCACCCTTGCTGCTGCTTGTCTCTTATGAACCTGGAGCTAGGCTGCAAGCCAGCAATCCTTTTTCCACCCCTTCAACAGTGCTAGGATTATAGGCACACTTGGTTTTTATGGAGTTTTGGAGGCTTGAACTCAGGTCTTCGTGCTGACAGAGCCTGAGTTATCTGCTGAGCCATCACTCTACCCCTAAGGGATATTCAGAGTTTCCCATTGTAAACTTAGGGCTAGTGAACATTTTTACAGGAAATATGATTTTGTGTAAACAAAGTTTTCTTTTTTTTCTGAAGCAAATGTTGAAGGGTGAGGTTGCCAATGTGTTGCTATGTGTTTTAGTACTTCCTGTGATGGTTGACAGTTTCTGACATCTTTCCATGTTTTTATTCTGCTCACACTTGTGCGCATGAAATGCTTTGATACCTTTTGTTCAGTCAGAAAAAATTGCTTGCTAACTGTTGAGTTTTTGAGAGTCAGCCCCCCCCCCCCCACACACACACACACAGGGTTTTTCCTGTGTAGCCCTGGCTGTTCTGGAACCCTTCCTGTAGACCAGGCTGATCTCAGCTCAGATCCTCCTGCCTCTGCCTCCAAGTGCAGGAGTTAAAGACCTGCGCCACCACCTGTAATTTAAGACTTTTGTTAGATTCGTTTTTGCAAACATTTTCTTTCAGTCTATAAGCAGAGTAGACAACTTTTTAAAATAATCTTTAAAATTAAAAGTAAGAAGGTGCAGGAGAAGTGTTGTCTGCAGTTAATACAGTCTCCAGTTCTGATAAGGTCTAATTTACTTTCATTCATGGAGCTGTTGTGGTGCCAAATTCAAGACTCTTGCTTCAGTTCCCAGGATTTCTCCTCATTGATCTTCTGTGAATTCTGTAGTTCTGTTGCATATTTAAATTCATGATTACGTTAGAGTTTGAGATGTGGCTGTTTGCTCTAGGTGCTCAGCTGTTCTAGCACCCTTCGTTAAGAAGAATATCCTCTCAGGTGAACATGTTGACCTCCGGTCTTCCGAGTCTTTCAGGACCTTGCGGCCTGGGCCTCAGCTGTGTGGTCTTGGCTTTTTGGTGCCTTTACCATACAGTTTAGAATCTCAGTAATAACCTGTGAAAACTACCTGCCACAAACTAGATAGGAACTCAGTAGCCTACATCATCCCTCTTGGAATACATTGCTTTATTGTGTAGGCCTCAATCAGTGACCAGCGATTCTGGTTTATTTAGACCTTCTCTGTTATTTTGAAACACATTGTAGCACCATTGAGTTTTCCTTAAACAGACTTGAGGTAGTTCTAACATACCTTGCAATCAATTCATCTTTGTAGGAATGATGTGCTTTTTATTTGTCACAGGGTTATGCAACCATCACCATAATAAATTTTAGAATATTTAGCATATAAATATTTAGAAAGTTTTCACTATCTTACAAAGCATTTGTCCTTACTCCTTCTTCGAGTTCCTGGCATTACCAGTCTTTCTAGGAATTAATGGGTTGTGAACATTTTTATTTATTATCATTATTATAATCATCATTATTATTTGGGACAAGTTTCTACAGTTCTGGTTGTTCTGGAAATTGCTTGTTAGACCAGGCTGGCCTCAAACCTGCCGCTCTCACTTGTGTGCTGAGAGTAAGAGTGTGGGCCACTGCTGCCCAGCTGTTTTGAACATTTTAATGGAATCATAAGGGGATGGTTTTTATATTCTGTTTAGCATGCTCTTCCTTGATATATGATGTATCAGTAGTTGATTATTTTATAATGGATTAGTACAAGCCTTTATGAACATACTACATTTTGTCTATTAACTGATCAGCACTTGGGTTGTTTAGACTTTTTAGGTATTATGAATAATTCTGTTTTGAATATATGTTATATTTTTAAAGAGTAATTTTTTCTCCTTGTGTATGCTGTGTGTATGTGAACATTTGCATGTTAGTGGGTTTATATGTATGTTGATGTCTGGAATGTTCCTGATGACTCTTCTGCCTTAATTTGAGGCAAGTTCTCTTAGTCAAACCCAGAGCACATAGCTAGCTTGCTCTAGGACGCTGTCTCCAGTCTCTGGTTTTTGAGCCTGAAATTACAGGTGAGCCACTATGCCCATTTAGCACTCATTTACTTATTTGTGTGGGTCTGGGGATCTGAACTCCCTAGGCACCTGATCACACAGCTGTGTTCCCTAGGCCACCTGCTGGCCCTCCCTCCCCTTCTGTTTGTTTTTGTTGAGACAGGGCCTCACTGTGTAGCCCTGGCAATGTAGCCCTGGCAGGACTTGAACTCACAGAGAGCAACCTGCTTCTTCTGGGATTAAAGGCATGCACCACCACACTCTGTTGAAAATAGATTTTTTGCTATTATTATTATTATTATTAATTATTATTATTTAATAATGGAGTTAGGTTCACTACAACTGAGCTATATCTCTAGCCCGTTTTTGGTATAATCATTTGCTGTTAGTTCTCTTATATATATATATATGCCTAGCAGCAGAATTGCTTAGTATTGTACCAGCTCAATAGTTAAATTAGTTAAAAACTTGCAGCCTCTTCCAAAGTGGCTTTACTGTTTTACATTTTGTTTCCATCAGCATGTATGACCTCTACAGTTTCCCCATGTCTTGCCAATATCACTTGAGTACTGCCCTCTTCAAAGTAGCCCTTGCTTCTTATTTACTCCAACTTCCATAGTGCTGGGGTGAAAGGGATATACCATTATGCCTTTTTGGTTACAGCATTCTTTGTGGGCATGAAGTATTATTTAATGATGTGGTATTGTGAAATGTATATTTGAGAGTTATCAATTTCCTGGCATGTTACTCCTAAAATGCTTGGAATCTCTAATGAGTTTCTTTTGTATTTATTGAGTGTATCAAGGCTTGTATTCCCTTGGCTTTAGGGTGGAGACTGGTCACAGGAAAGAACTAGGTATGATTTGGGTGTTCCAAGGAGGGAAAGGAAAAAAGTTGAAAGGATTATCATTGGACATTGGTTTAATAATTTATGCTTACTTAGTGAGACCTCCTTTTGAACCCCAGAGGATTGAATTTGTAGAGCTTTGGATAGTTCAGCTGTGGAGGAGGTTTCTGAAGCGTTGGTGCTTGAGGGTATGGTATGGAAGCAAGGCCATTCTTCCCATTTTTCTTGTGCATATGTCTCATCTGATGTTAATTGGTATCTTTTCATATCCTTTGTAGTAGGCCAATAATTGTGTTTTTCTGAGCGCTGTGAGAAGCCCAAACAAATTATAATTGGACCAATGTGGGGTTCATGGGACCCTGATTTATAGCAGGCTTATTGTCAAATCCACTAACCTGTGGGTGTATAATTGGCATTTTAAGGTAAAACAGCTTATCTCCAGATTGAGTTGATACAGACCTCTGTGTAACACCTTGACTGAAAACAGTGAGGGAGGAGAGGGTTCATTTCATCTTCTAACTCCCAGGTCACAGGTCACACCCTACCAGTGAGGGAACTCAGGGCAGGAACTCAAGGCAGGAACTAAGGAGACCATGGAGAATGCTGTTTACTGGCTTGCTCCTCATGGCTCGCACAGCCTGCTTTCTTACACAATCTGGGACCAACTGCCAAGCTGGGAAGCCACCCACATCAGTCATTAATGGAGACAGTACTCTGTAGACTTGCATACATACAGTCCAGTCTTAGGGAGACATTTTCCCCATTAAGATTCCCTTTTTCCAGATGTGTTTAAGTTTGTGTCAAGTTGACAAAAACCAACCAGCACAGATGTCCAGCTGGTATCTGCTGCGGAATCTGGAGAGATCCCTCCCAAGCCGTTGGGACATAGTTGGTGCTTCCTTCTCTCAGCAGGCATTGTCTCCACTTTCTTGATGGTGTCTTTGAAGTTCCACACGACTACATAGCATGAGATCAGTGTTCTCCAAATTTTATTGAAAGCGTGAAATTAACTAGAGGCAGCGTTGTAAAGCTTTCACCTTTTAATCACTGAAATTCTAGATCCATGCAGCTTAACTCTTCAGTTTGGCATCCTCACTCTGTGCTTGCTTTAGATACCTCCTGGTGGATGGAGTCACACTGTCTGACTTTCTGTGGGTGGCTTCTCTTTACCTGTCACTGTGTTCTCAAGGCTATACCTCTTTTAAACACTGAATATTTCATTCTGTGTTTGTACAAGACTGTATCTTAACATGACTTTGTTTTTTGTGTGTGTACACGTGTTCTATGCTCAGGAATGGAGCTCAAGTTGTCAGGCTTGGTGGCTTATGACTTTACCTGCTGTGTGTCCTCTTTGGAAAACTGGCCCTCGACAGACATTTTCCTTATTCGTTATCTGCTGGTGTTCATTTCTACCTTTTAAGTTACTGTGAAGAATGTTTAAATACCACCCTGGGAACTGATTTAGGTTCCTTTGGATAAATACCCTCAAGTAGGATTACTGTAGTATGATTTTGTCTTTTGAAGAAAACTTTCTCAGTGGCTGTTACCGTTCTGTTCCCATTAGTAGTGCATAAAGCTTTTAAGTATTTCATATTCTCTCAACATTTCATGGCCATTCTAATAGGTGTGAGGTAATAATAGTTGGAAGTGATTTTTTTTTGAGTTTTCATAATGATTATGGTTGTCAAGCATCTTTATGGTTTTTAAAAAGGATTTATTTTTATCTTCTATGTATGTGTGTACATTTGCATGTGTGTACACACGTGCATGTATACCTATCAAGGTCAGAAGAGAGAGTTGGATTCCCTTGGAATGGGAGTTACAGACTGTTGTGAGCTGCCCAGTATGGGTACTGGGGGCCACAGCAAGCACTACTAACTGCTGAACCATTTCACCAGCTTCCTTTATGGTGCCCCTACCCCCAACACCCAAGATAAAGTTTCTTTGTGTATCCCTGGCTGTCCTGGAGCTAGCATTGTAGACCAAGCATGCCTCTAACACACAGAGATCCACCTGCTGTTTCTGTGTGTGTTTTTGTTTGTAAACCATGTTGATTTGTGGGAGGGTTGTGGGAGTTTTCTTCTTAGGTTGGATGTGGTACCTTATCATTTATTGTTTGCTTTGCCCACTAGAATCCTTCCCGTTTGAGAGTTTCCTATGTGTTGGGGGTTCATGTCTAAGAAACTATTGACTGTGACTCTTTTTCTTTAGGTCTTCTCTGTAAGCCTCTAAGGAGTGACAGTGGCAGGCATGCTGGGGGCTGAGTCTAGAGCCTTGGCATGTGCCGTATCCTCAGGCTTGCATTTATCTTCCGTGCTTTGTCATTTTCAGTTAAAAGTATCTATTTTGATAACTTTTTAAGTAGGTACTTTCTATGTTTTTTGGTGGTATGTTTGTATTTTTCATTTGAGATTTAGTTTCACTGTGCAGTCCAGGCTAGCCTGTAGCCTGTTTTTTAATTACAGGCCGGCCTTGGACTTTGAATCTTTCTCCCTCAGCCCCTGAATACTAGGATTACAAGCGTGCGCCTGATTTATAACTGCCATTCTTTTGGGCCCCCCTTCCATGGTGTTGTACAAGTCTTGTAGTGGGAGGTTTCTGGCCCGGACTTTCGGGCCTAGCCTCAAGGTTTAGGCCCACAGAGACACACAGATGCTTACATTAGTTTTAGGCTGATCGGCCTAAGGCCCAGGCATGTAACTTGCTAACTCTTTACCCTTAATCTAACCCATGACTCTTATCCTGTTCAGCCATGGGGCTTGGTACCTTTTCTCAGAGCAGCATAGTTGTCCTCTGCTTCTTCTGGCTTCTCTCTGGCCTTCTGCTCTGTTCTGCCTGAGTCTTCTTTGTCTAGTAGCCCCACCCACACTTCCTGTCTGCCTTTGGCCAATCAGCGCTTTTTATTAAACTCATAGGCGGGGACAATTATTTACAATGGAACAACATAATCCCCCTACAAAGTCTTGTATCTCTGAGCTAAATTTGGGTGCTTTCAAAGAGCAATATGTGATCTAACTTCTCAGCCATCTTACAGTTTGCTAGCAGCTGATTGATTGTGTGTACACAGACACACAGGTGCATACACGGCACTCATTTTATTGATTGATTGTGTGTACACAGACACACAAGTGCACACACTGCACTCATTTTATTTACTGATTGTGTGTACACAGACACACCTCACATGCATAGATTAAGGACAAGTTTCAAGAGTCCTCTGCTTTCATCATGTGGGTACCAGGGATTGAAGTCAGCTGCTCAGGCTTGGTGGCAGTCACCTCACAGGCACACCATCTCATTTATCCAACTATTCATTTGTTTGTTTATATTTTTAGCTCTTAAGATTTTTAGAGTTTTATTAATTTATGTGCACGGGTGTTTTGCCTGTGTCTGCACCACTTATTTCAGGGAACCAGAGGGGATATCCATCTCAGGAACTGAGTAACTGATGGTTGTTAGCTATGTGGGTTCTGGGAACTGAACTGTAGTCCACTTAGCAGCCTGTGCTCTTAATGAGCATAGTTACCTCTCCAGCTATAAGGTTTATTTATTTTATTTTACTGGAGTGAGAGTTTTGCCTACATATATCTATGAGTACCATGTGTGTGCCCGATGTCTAAACAATTCAGAGGTTCTTAGATCCCTTGGAACTGGAGTCATGGATGGTTCGCCGTGTGTTCGCTCTTTGCTGAGAGTTAAATCTGGACACTGTGCAAGAGCATTAAATGTCTTAACCATTGACCCACCTTTCCAGCTCCCCCTAAAGTTTATTTATAATTATGTGTTGTTTGGGTATAAGCATGTGAATGTAGGAGGTCAGAGGCCTCTGATCTGGAGTTGGAGTCATAGGTCCCTGTGAGCCACCTGAAGTGGGTGCTGGGAACCAAATCCCAGTCTTGTGCATGAGTAGTTTATACTCTTAACACTGACCCATCTCTAGCCGAGACAGGGTCTTTCAACAGATCTGCAGCTCACTGATTTATTTGGCTAGATTGGCCAGCCAGTGAGGTCCAGGGATCCTCAAGTCTTCATTTCTTAAGTGTAAGATTATACACACATGCTAATGTGCCTGGCATATTTCTTTTGAAACATGTTTTCTCTGAGTAACAGCCGTCTGTCTCAGACCTCATTTTGTAGACCAGGCTGGCCTCTAACTCACAAAGATCTCCTTGCCTCTGTTCTCAGAGAGCTGGGATTAAAGGCATGTGCCACCACTGCCTGGCATGCCTGACTTTATGTGTGTTCTAGGGACCCAGACTTAGGTCCTTGGACTTCTCCCTAGCACTTTGTCAACTGAAGCAGATCCCCCATTTTAGTTTTTTGTGGTAGATAAACCATGTGTGTTTGTAATGGAAGCATTTGGTGCTTTAGGTTTTGCATTTATTTATTGCATGTTTGTGCCTTGTGCCATGGTGCATGTGTGGAGGTTAGAGGGCCCCTTGTGGGAGCTGCTTCTCTCTGTGGTCCTGTGTACTTGGGGATTGAGCTCAGGGCCTCAGTTTTACCTGATGAACATTCTTGTTGACTCTAATCATTTCTTTCTTACTATTTTAGTTGTAGCCTACATATTTTGGTGCCTTTTGTTTTTATTTTTATTTGAGATATACTTGGCCTATAAATGTGTGTGAAAAACTCATGAACTTTCAAAAAACGTGCTTTATTTATCTGCTTAGAGTCTTTTTTTTTTTTTTTTGCAATAAACTCAGTTTTTAGTACATTTTTAGGGTGCACTGTGACAGTGCATGGTGTGCTTAGGTTAATGTGTATTCTGCTGCTTCTTACTAAGGAGCATTAGATCTTCTGGGTTGATTGTGTTATTAATGTAGCTACTTCTGTTTTAAAAAACAAAGCATATAGGGCTGGTGAGATGGCTTAGCCAGTAAGAATGGAGTTTGACATGTGCCTGCTTCTTGGAGATCACATAGTTGAGGGAGAGGACTGGCTCCTGCAAGTCACTCCTTGACCTCCACGTGTGCCATAGCGTGTGTGCACACACATATTTTAAAATATTAAATTATAGAGTATTGCACGAATTACACTTTTCCCATTCATCTTAAGTTGCTAATTTTGAATTTCTTAATTTTTTTTACATTGTGTGTGTGTGTGTATGTATGTGTGTGTGTGTGTGTGTGTGTGTGTGTGGGTGTAGGGTGTGTGTGTGGGTGGGTGTGTGGGTGTAGGGTGTGTGTATGTGGGTGTGTGTAGGGTGTGTGTATGTGTGTGGGTATGGGTGTGTGGGTGTAGGGTGTGTGTATGTGGGTGTGTGTAGGGTGTGTGTATGTGTGTGTATGTGTGTGTGTGTGTGGGTGTAGGGTGTGTGCATGTGTGGTGTGCGCGCACACAGGGGCATGCATATACCATATTAGGTCTTTGGAGACTAGAGAATGACTTGGAGAATTTGGGTCTTTTCTCTTGTTGGATTTTGGGCATTTTGAACTCAGGTCATCGGGCTTTACTTAGGCTATGTTCACTGCTCTCTGGTTTTTATTTTTTATTTTGTTTTTTGAGCACGGTTTCTCTGTGTAGCCCTGGCTGCCCTGGAACTCCCTGTAGACCAGGCTGGCCTCAAAACTCAAGAGATCTGCCTGCCTTTGCCTCCAGAGTGTGGGGATTAAAGGTGTGTTCCACTGTGTTTGACTATGGCCCCTGATTTGGAATGTCCTGAAATCATATAGAATTTTTAAAACAATAGTAACAAACTCTTTGAGTTCATCTCCACATCAGTTTATCTTAGACTGATTTGCCCTAAGGTACTTTTCATTTTATTTCCTCTTTATTTTACTTCTCTTTGTACCCTATACCACCTTAGTTTGTGAGTCAGGGCCTCACATAGCCACCCTACCCAGTTCCTTTTTGGTATTTTGAGATACTATCTGGCTACTTAGCCCATGTTGACCTTAAATTTAAACCTCCCTGCCCCCCATGCTGCTTGTTCAGTTAAGGAATTACAGACATGGGCTACCACGTCTGGCCTGTTTATTTTCTTGCCTTTGGTGGATTACTTGAACACTTCCTGGGATTTCATCATTATCTACAAAGTCCTGAAGTCTGTCTTTTATCTAATGTTCCCAGTGATTGTTCTCATTACAATATGCATATATGCCTTGAAGCTGTCTTGTTTATATTAGTCTTGTTTTACCTGTAGAGAAACTATCTAAACCTTCACTTTTTTTTTGCCTTTTACTTTCTCCATTATTAAGTTGTCTTCAGTATTAACTAGTCTTATCAATTGTTTCAAATCATCAAACATTATCTATAAACAGTGAAGGGAAAGTGGTCTGTTTATAGGCGCCAGGCTGTCCTTCTCCTGTTGTGTCTTTTCCCTTCTCCCTTCAGGGAGGTTTACTTACGCTAATCCATTAAAAAATACTTATTTTAAAGGTTTAGTTTAGGTGTATGAGTGTTTTGCCTGCATGCATGTCTCTGTGTCACATGTGTGCCTAGTGTCAGCATGTGCTGAAGAGGTTGTCAGGTGCCCTAGAAATCCAGTTACAGATGGTTGTAAGCCAGCCACTATGTGGGTGTTGGGACCTCTGTAAGAACAGCAAATGCTTTTAACCATGGAGCCATCTCTCTAGCCCTTTTCTTCAGCCAGTCATGAGTAGATCTGCCAGCAATGTGCGGTTTTAGTTTTTTATCTTTTGAGAGTTATTTATTTTCTATTTCTAAAGGATAGCTCTACTGAGTGTAGTATTAGATCTTCATTAGCACCTCCCATCAGTTATTTGAAAAATACAATGCCATTTATAGTTTTGGTTTCTGGTTTCAGGTGAGGAAAGAGTGTGTGCTGAGTGTGTGCCTGCAGAGGCCAGAAGGATCCCCAGTGGGACTGGAGTTAGAAGTGGTTGCTTGCTATCCCACGTAGGTGCTGGGGCCGGCCTCAGGTCTTTTGGAAGAGCAGCAAACTCTCTCAGCTGCTAAGCAAGTCCTTTCCCCCAGGCCCGGTTTTTAAATAAGCACACTTCATAATTAAATGCAACAATTTTAGTTTTCTTTTTGGCTTTTCATAGTTGTTTGTGTTTACGATGGTCTTAAAAGAACTTGGACTTTTCCTATTTCAGCTTCCCAAGTGCTGAGATGATAGGTGTGTACCACCAGACCTAGTTTTAGTAGCATTTATTATTATTACTATTATTATTATTATTATTATATGCTTTTTGTTTTTGAGGAATTGACACCTTGTGTTGTGTGGTGCACATCAGGCATCTTCTGTTGCTTTCCACCTCACATACTTACTTTGTTTTTGTGTGTACACACAGAAGGGTGGCACAGTGTACACACACAGAAGGGTGACATAGAGTACACACAGAAGGGTGACACAGTGTACACACATAGAAGGGTGACACAGTGTACACACAGAAGGGTGACACAGTGTACACACAGAAGGGTGACACAGTATACACACAGAAGGGTGACACAGTGTACACACACAGAAGGGTGACACAGTGTACACACATAGAAGGGTGACACAGTATACACACAGAAGGGTGACACAGTGTACACACACAGAAGGGTGACACAGTGTACACACAGAAGGGTGACACAGTATACACACAGAAGGGTGACACAGTGTACACACATAGAAGGGTGACACAGTGTACACACAGAAGGGTGACACAGTATACACACAGAAGGGTGACACAGTGTACACACAGAAGGTTGACACAGTGTACACACACAGAAGGGTGACACAGTGTACACACAGAAGGGTGACACAGTGTACACACATAGAAGGGTGACACAGTGTACACACAGAAGGGTGACACAGTGTACACACATAGAAGGGTGACACAGTGTACACACATAGAAGGGTGACACAGTGTACACACACAGAAGGGTGACACAGTGTACACACAGAAGGGTGACACAGTATACACACAGAAGGGTGATACAGTGTACACACATAGAAGGGTGACACAGTGTACACACAGAAGGGTGACACAGTGTACACACAGAAGGGTGACACAGTGTACACACAGAAGGGTGACACAGTGTACACACAGAAGGGTGACACAGTGTACACACATAGAAGGGTGACACAGTGTACACACAGAAGGGTGACACAGTATACACACATAGAAGGGTGACACAGTGTACACACAGAAGGGTGACACAGCATACACACATAGAAGGGTGACACAGTATACACACATAGAAGGGTGACACAGCGTACACACAGAAGGGTGACACAGTGTACACACAGAAGGGTGACACAGTATACACACATAGAAGGGTGACAGTGTACACACAGAAGGGTGACAGTGTACACACAGAAGGGTGACACAGTATACACACAGAGAAGGGTGACACAGTGTATACACAGAAGGGTGACACAGTGTACATACACAGAAGGGTGACACAGTGTACATACACAGAAGGGTGTTACAATGTGGTTTCTTGGTCCCGGGCAGCATGAGGCCCAGGCACACAGACCTACAGTCCCAGACCCCTTAGCCGCCTGCAGCTACTTAGGCCCCCAAAATGACTCAGACGCTTATATTAACTTCATGCTGTTTGGCCTATGGCTCAGGCACATTGCTAGCTAGCTCTTACATCTTAAATCAACCCATTTCTATTAATCTTTCTTGCCACATGGCCCATGGCTCACCTGTGCTCCTTACATGTTGCTCCTTTGGGCTTCTGGCTCGATCTGCCTCTGACTCCGCCCTGCTTCTTCTACCTACTCTGATGCCGCCTCCTACTTTTCCTATGGTGCCTGTCATGGGCCAAAACAGCTCCTTTATTTAAAGATTGCTATTCACAGCATACAGAAAGACATTCTCACATCAGAAGGGTAACACTGTACACACAGAAGGGTGACACAGTGTACCTGTGAAGATCAGAGAACTTCTGGAGGTCGGTTTTCTCCTTCACCAGTTGGGTCCTGGGGATCAAACTTGGGACCTCTGGAAGAGCAGTCAGCACTTGTAACTGCTAAGCCACATCTCCAGTCCTTTGGCTTTATTTTGTAAGGTAGGGTTGCTCATTAGGACCCCATTGATCACTGCTTAGCTAGACTAGATGGTCAGGAAGCTTCCTGGGTCCCCTGTTTCTCAGTGTTGGGATTATAGATATGTACTCCACATGGTGTTTAGGTCCTTTGGGTTGTTTAGCAGCAGGGCTATGGTGCTATGGTGTGAACCCCTACAATTACTCTATGTCTAATATGGATGACAGTTGATTTCTTGTTTGAAAAATACTATTTTTAGTAATAGCTTATACCAGAATTTGGTAGACTGAAAGTATACATAAACAACATCATACTCCGGGGTTACTTTTAGCAGTAGAAGTTAATCTGATTTTTTTCTGGAACCAAACAAGAAACATCTGTCATAAAAACAAAAATAAACAAGCATTCCCAAGCCCTAAGCTTTCTGTCTTTTGTCAAGTTGATGCACTGTCTAAAATTTGACTCAAATTTTGTCAGTTAAATGCATTAAAGATAGCCTCAGAGGCACCAGGATGGGTCTGTCTTACTAAGGGACCCCCCCCCACCCACCCAAAAAACCAAAAACCAACCAAACAAAGCACTTCGTTTGGATTGGTTTAACTGAGCGGAAGCCTAGGTTTGAATTTCCCACTTTCCTCCTGTGTCTTCAGTCTGTGGTTTATGGTGTCTGGCTTGACCCTAACAAAGCATCATATGGGAAAGGAGTGGAGGATAATTCATGGAAATATTTAACACTGTTACAAGGGATGTAGTTACTCTAATTGGCCCTGCCAATCCAGACAACCAACGCTACAAATATTCCATCACCAAACAGTATCTATTTCCAAAATTTTATGGATGATATCTGCTGTATAAGGTTCTAATTGATGTATTTGCTGCTTTCAACAAATGATTGTTATAATGCACACACATACACATATATTATTCTGTGGGTCAGAGGCATGGAAGAATACATAATTCAAGATTAAACATGATTACGTAGGAAATCCAGGGCAAGCAGGCTTGCTGTTATATTGTTCTTTTAAAGGCAGAGTAAATGAATAGACGGGGTGCACAGCAAGATATAAGTCTTAAGTGACTTCAATGCCTATTAACTGGACAGTGAGGTGCAACAAAAGTTCTACTCCAGGCTCATTGAATTAAGAGATCTTTTCATAAAAATAAATTACTACAAGTAAGAATTTCTGAAATTAGTTGTTATTCTTTTAAAATAAGCACTGTAAAATAAGCTCTATAGCAGCACTAAATTATTCTTCACATCATGCTTTTAGAACAACTTCAAGCTAGATAGGACTGAACTATTCTTTACATAGCTAAGACTAATCATGGTGTATTTGCATGTGGATCTCTCAGTTCGAGGGCAGCCTGGTCTACAGAGTGAGTTCTAGGATAGCCAGGGCTACACAGACAAACTATGTCTGAGGCCGGGGTTGTGGTGGTGGTGGTGGTGGGGGACATGGGACACAAAGAGAGACAGAGATAGAGACACTGAGACCAGAAGCCTTGGAAAGGAAATTTCTGGACATGGAGACCCACCACTTCCTAGTTGCTCGTTGTGTGTTTTGTAGTAAATAACGTGACCCTTCAGTCTTATTTGTAAAACTGAGAGAAGCCTGAGTAATGACTGGTCACAATATGGACTGAATGCCCTTATCTGAAATACCTGAGATCAGAAGTGTTTTAGGTGGTGGGGTGTCTGTCTGTCTTTCTTTTAGATGAGAGGATATTTGCATACTTGTAATGAGATATCTTAGGGATGACACCCAAATCTAAACATAAAATTCATTAATTTTCAAGTATACCTAATGTACATAAACTAAGAGCAATTTTATATAGTACTTAAAAATAAAATTTTGTGCATGTAGCAAAATTTTATTGTATGGGATATTTTACTTGCATCAAATTGCCACTGAAAAAGTTGACGATTTTAAAGCATTTTGAATTTCACATCAGAAATATTCAACTTTTATTTTTTGGTTACTTATAAATTACTGGGAATATTGCTCAGCAGAATTTAAATAATGTTCTTCATGTCTACATGTGAGATCAACATTAAAAGGTCACTTTTGTTTTGAAAAGTTAGCAAAGGCAGATTAATTGTTCTCAATTTGATTTTCTTGTGATAAATTTCTTAAACTTTTGTTATAGGATGTAGTACCTTATTACCCCAAACATCTGTGTCTTCTTACCACTGTAAGGTTGTGGACACCCCTAGGCACAGTGTCTAGTCTGCTCCTGTTACTACAACAGTGCTCTTAGGATAAGAGCAACTTAGGAGAGAAAGGGTTACTTTCTGGGTGTCCATTGAATGTGCAGTCTATCGTGACAGAGGTCAGGGCAGCAGGAGCCTGAAGCAGCTGGTCACCTGACATACATGGTGAGGGCAAATGTGCACACTGGTGTTCAGTTCTCTTTCTCTATTTTATATAGAATCCCAGCCCAGGGAGTGAGCAGGTCTTCCCACCTCAGTTGCCATCATCATAATCCCCTACCAGCAAGCTCAGAGATTCAGCCCCCCTCCCTGACATATCTTTCACATTAATAACACTAATAATAATTTGTGATGGGAAAGATACCACACAAAGTGATGTTTATGATTTCAGACTATTATGTGTAGCTTGTTTCTTTTTTCTTCTTGCTTCATTATTTGGTTTTTCTTTTAATAAAGCTAGTTACATTCTTTGGTATGTGACAACTTTTACTTGGTATGTTCATTAAAAAGTTACATAAGAAGGTAAGTATTTTTGTGAAAATGTTCTGCTGTTAACTGTTAACACATTTTGTGGTAAGATAGTAATGATGTCTTGATTGTGGAGGGACATATCAAATCAGATTTTATAAAGGCTCAGATAGAAATGGGTGTTTATGTCTCCCACCCCTACTCCCACACAGGTTTCTTTGTGTAGCCCTAGTTGTCCTGGAACTCTTTATCTGTAGACCTGAACTCACAGACAGCCATTTGCCTCTGCCTCCCAGTGTTGTGATTAGAGCCACCACCACCTGGCTGTTTATATACTTTATAAGTTTTACCTTTTGTGTATGAGCCTCTTGCCTGTATGATATATATCACCAGGTATGTGCCTGCTGCCTTGGTGTTCAGGAGAGGGGCCAGATCCCCTGAACTGGAGTTGTAGATGGTGTGAACCATCATGTGGATGCTGGGAATTGAACCTGGGTCTGATGCAAGAGCAGCAGGTGCTCTTAACCTCTGAGCCATCTGTCCATCCCCAGAAACCTATAATTTGATGACAACTTTTACTTTCTATATATAGGTTTTGACTTTTTATATTTAGTCATGCAACTCTATTAGCAGTTGTGAGAACTTGATACAGTGGCAGATGGAGAAATAGAGAATGTGTAATTGAGTGGCAGTATAGTATATAGTACAGATACTCTTAGTGTAGTTTTGAGTTTCATGGCCTCTTTTTCTGTTCTATTACTGTGGAAATACATACTTAAAATAATTTGTGTGTGGTACAGTAACATGTTCTATAGTTCTGGATGTTTGGAGGCAGAAATGGGAGGGTTGCCTACATTTAGGTATTTGAGATTGGCCTGAGTAACATAGTAGAACTCTGTTCCCATAGTTGTAAGATGCACAATTGATAGGTCTGGTATATAGGTTTTTTTGAATGCTTGCCTTTGGGACAGGAAATGAAAACTCACTGGAAACCTTTGTGATTTGTGTTGTGTTGGGGACAGAGCTATTGTGTGACAAAACATTTCCACGCATGCACACATGCACACAGCATGCACGCTCACACATCGCACACGCATCTACTCACCCCAGGTGAATCCCATGACAGAAAAGTACAGACATCATCAAATCCAACATGGTGAGCCAATGAGTTTATTGTGGTCACTTAAGGGGCTACAGTAACAGAAATGACTCAGAGACAGTGGTATCACCAAAGCCCCTCCCCCCAGAATAGGTGGCAGGTCACAAAAGCTGGGAACCTGACACACATTGCTCAGCCTGCAGGCAGCCCAACAGGTGAGAGTGTCCTTTCCAGGTGCCTCAGTTGGTCTAAATCTCTTCTATGTAGCTCCGTAGGTTTCTGCTTCTTTCAGGCAGATGTTCTGATCTTAGTCTTCTCTGCAGTGTGGCTTGTCTGACTGAGAGTCTTCTTTAGCCAGGGGCCTTCAGTTTCAGGGACTTCCTGGGAAGTTACCTATGCTGGGGTGAGCTTTGATCCTGTTGTGGAATCTCTTATCTGGGGCGAGTAGATGTGTGTATATTGTGTCTCCCAAGGAAAAGTCTTGTCACACAAGAGCTCAGAGCTAGGCAACTGCTCTATCACTACTACATTACTGTCCCATGAAACAAAGTACTTTAAAATAAAATGAGAAAATAAGTATAACTAGGTCAGCAGCTGAACTACTCACTGGCTATAGACTAAATTATCAGAGAGGTTACTCTTTGGAACTCTATGATAACCTTAATTACTTGCTTATTTCCTGGATATTGCATTGATGGCTTTTTTATTTATAAGATACTTACAGAGGGTTAAAAATGGGCTGGGAAATAAGTAGGTAGGCTCAGTAGGTAAAGTGCATGAGGACCTAAGTTCAGCATGGCCTGGTGATTACCTGAAATCCCAGGAATCCCTGGGGCAAACTGGTTAGCTAGACTATAGAAATTGTAGCTCTAGGTTCAATATGGAGAGCCTGCCTTGATAAACAAAGTGGGAGTGAAAGGCATTGATGGGAGCTTTGGGGTCTCACCTGCACGTGTGTGGGCCACATCACTGTGTTAGTGCTTTTGGCTTATTCTATGCTTCTCATAATTCAGCTTTTAATTTTCATGGCATTTGTTTCATATACCTGGAAAGATATTCCAGTTGATGTGAAGAAAATGAATCTGTGTCCTCTATCAATACAATACAAACAGAATGTTAATTTTCTTAGTTTTTTGCTATAAGGTTGATTGTTAAGAGATAAATTTAAAATTATCCATGTATTTTAACATTATTAAATAATATTTGCCTTACAATTTAAATATGTATACACATACAGTACATTTATGGATTTTTTTGGGGAGGGCAAAGGGAAGAGGATATGTGTAACCAACTCTCATAGGCTAGGATGGATCTGAACTTGATTTGCAAAAAGGATGATCTTGAATTTCTGATCTCTTGCCTCCTCCTCAAGTTCTGGGATTATAGATATGTACAACCATATTGTGTTTATACAGTTCTGGGTATTGAACCCAGGGCTTCATGGATGTTAGACAGGCATTCACAGCTACCTGTCCCAACCCCCACCCTCCTTCTTGGAGACAGGATCTTGCCTTGTAGCTCTTGGTGATTTAGACTTTACTATGTAGCCCACATTGGCCTTGATGGGCATCTTTCTGGCTTAGCTTTTTGAATGATAGGTTTATAGGTGTGAGCCATCATTTTGTGTGAGAGAGAGAGATTGAGAGAGAGAGAGAGATTGAGAGAGAGAGAGAGAGAGAGAGAGAGAGAGAGAGAGAGAGAGAGAGAGAGAGAGAGAGAGAGAGGGAGGAGTTCAGATGCCTGTGGAGTCCAGAATAGGTTATTGGATTCCTTGGAGCTAGTTCCCGGCTTCTCTGCAAAAGCAACAATTGTCTGAGATTTCCTAACTTGTTTGTGATCCTACTGTGCCAGTCTCTTTGGATGACCAACACATTTGTAGTTTTCTTTCTTTCTCTAGTTTACAATGGTTCAAAATTACTGTCCTAACTTTCAGGACATCTTAATCCTTAACTAGTGTGAAAAAGTGCAGCTTATCATCTTTGATAATCACTGTTGATGAATTTTGTTAGATTTTTCACATCTAATTAGAACCTTTTTGTAAGAATGTATTTAGATTCTTTTGGGTGACTAACTGGTATTTTCATATTTTACAGGATAGAAGAGAAGAATCAGTGGCTTGGAAATTCAGCCAAGTGACCTGGCGGGATGGCCATTTGCCTGACACATTTTATAGAGGTAATCCAGCATTGTTTTGTCCCAGCTGTAGTTTTTAGTAAGAAGTTGTCCAAAGACTTGCATAACTACTCTTTATTTCCTGGATAGGGCTGTATGCGCTGCATAGCTATGCGCTGAAGAGAATTAGTGCATTGTGTTGTAAGGTGAAGCCATGGTCTCCTCTTTTAGCTCCCCGTTTCTGTGTATTGGACAGTTGACCCTCTTTCTTTACAGCCTGTCTTGTTTGTATTAAACCTGTACTTTTATCAAACACAACATGAAAGAAAATGAAATATTTTAACAGTTAGGACAATAACAGCCCTGGCTGTCCTGAGCTTGCTCTGTAGACCAGGCTGGCCTTAAGCTCAGACCTGCCTGTCTCTTCTGTGACTAAAGGTGTGCACCACACCTGGCTTGTATCTTGATTCTTATGTCAGTTACTAATGGTCATAAACCTTAAAGTTGTATTATACATTTAAAATTTCTTTTGAGAATTATTTTAGAACTTGAGGATTGAAGATATTTCCTGTTTTGGTGACCACATTTTAGTGCTCTTCTTTGTCCATGTCTCCTGACAAATGTGTGTCCATTGCTTGTAACCTCCTTTATGTGGTCTCATTGTAAGCAGCAGAGATTATCTCAGTGTTAAAAACAAACAGGATTCTTTGTTAATACTCTATTCTCCCAGTCATCTCTCTGGATACATAAGCACCTGTTTACTTTAAAAACAATTTAATACTTTTTCCCTGACAAAGTCTCTGTGTATCTCATGCTGGCTTTAGACTCATTTTGTAGTCTGGGGTGGTCTTGTACTTTTGTGATATTCCTTTCTCAGCCACCAAGTGCTGGGATTGCAGGCATATGTCACCAACCAGGTTATATTCACATTCTTTGAGACCGATTTTATGTATATCGTATTTCGGTGTGTTTTTTAAAGAAGCACCCATATTCTGACATCATTCCTTCTTATTCCTTAGTATTTAGATGTACCATGATTGTTTTAGGTTTTTAGAGTTTTTTTGTGTAGTGTGAATTCTTGAACATATCTTTGTGCATATTTTGAATGTACATACAGTTTAAATTCCTTTAATAATAATTTCTTTCATTTGTATGTGTGTGCCTGTCTGTCTGCCTGTCAATGTGAGTACAGTAGTCCAAAGGTCTATGTGAGCATACTAGCCTGCAGGTGCTTATGTTTCTCTTGTATACAAGCCCAGAGGCCAGACAGTTAGTGTCCCTCTTAATCACTCCCACCTTTTTCCTTTGAGGTAGGGTCTCCTTCAATCTAAGCTTTGTTCTTGGGTAAGCTGCTGTCTCTGAGACCCTTCGAGCTGGAGTTGCAGGTATTTGCACAGATGCCTGACTTGTGTAGATCCTAAACTCTGGCCATCATCAGTTTGGAATAAGCACATTTAACTGCTCAGTTGTCTCTCCACCCTCTACTGCTTAAATTTCCAAGGGAAAAGTTGTTGGGCCAAAGAGTGGTGGATGATTGACCCCTTGGATGAGTTTGTACTTCTGTAATGTATGCCCAGTGCCAGTGGTTATCAGTGTAAGCACTGGTTTATCTCTAGTTATCTCTAGAGATAATTAGTTTATCTCTAATAACACTAGTAAATAATTTGTTAGTTGGAGTTTTTTTGAGGAGGGGGAAGGGTCCTTTTATATTTTGTGTATTGTGTATTAGGGATAGGATCCCTGTCATTATGTTAGGAAAATTATTTTTACTTAGTATTTGCTTTTCTTGTGATTTTGGTTTTGTTTCAATCTTGTAGAAGGTCCCCCTCCCTACACCCCCAATTGCGCTAGATATTTCATGTCCTTCTTGGCTCCAGTAAATGTAGAGTGGAGAATTCTGCATAAGCTTAAAGAGATGTCATCCTTGAGTCTATGAACCTGTCCTGCTTTGACATCTTTCTCTCTCCTGTGGTATAAAATAGTGGTGTATAATACTACTAGTTTTCGATTTAGTAAATTTCGATACTTAAAAAGTCAACAATATGGGACGTGATCGCAACTAGCCCAGTATGACCTAAGTTTACCATGTACCAAAGCTAGCCTTGAAGAAGTCCTGCACCTCCGAAGCCCTGGGATACAGGTGTCACAGGAAAAGGAGAAAGCCTTGGTTGGTCCATCTCCATTTGTGGCTGCGGCCAAGGCAAAGCCAGGGAAGAAGGGGTGCTGTCTTTTTGACTAATCTCTGAATCATCCAAGTCAGCCAGCTTTATTTGAGAAACATGAAAAGACAGGATCACTTCTTAAAAAAAAACAAAGAAAGAAATCAAGTGACCTGGTAAACAAGTTGGGACAGTTGGCTTATTGTCTGAAAAGTGTGGTGCTGGATCTCTGCATTTGTTGCTCATATAAAGATATCTGTAAATTCAAATTTTATTTTTGTTTATTTTTTTGAGACAGTAGTATTTTTTTTCATGTAGCCCTGCCTGTCCTAGAACTTGTCTGTGGACCAGGCTGGCCTCGAATTCATAGAGCTCTTCCTGTCTCTGTCTTCTGATTGCTGGGATTAAAGGCATGTGCCACCATGTCTAGCTCTCAAAGTCATATTTTAAACAATTTAAATTATAAAACGTAATAGGACTGTTACTAGAATTCAATATGGTTGGTGAACATATTTTGTAGGAGTTGAGTCCTTTTAATTTTACTGACACTATCTTACGGTTTAGAATAGTGTCTGCATGGAAGAGCATCTTTCTCCTTAGCAGGATAATCTCTGCTGGGGAGTGATGTTCAAAAGCAGTATTTCCTCTTACTATGCTTTCACTTCCCCCTGTGAGTCTGGGATTCCACATCTTGTTACCTTGTTATGGTTGGAAGTAATCACTGGTCTTGTTGATGGCTGTATTTGTTACTGTTCTGCTTCTGCTTCTGTGAGGAAACGGCACAACCAAAGCAGCTTACCAAAGCAGCTTACGGTGTTAGAGGGTTAGACTCGATGGTGGTGAAGCAAGCACAGCTGACACCTACATTTCCAACAGCAAGCAGGAAGCAGAGCACACCGAGAATGCCTTACTCTGAAACCTGTCCCCAACAAGACCACACCTGCTACTGCTTCCCAAACAGTTCTGCCAACTGGGTACTGAGTATTTAAACATGAGCCTACGGGCCATTCCCATTCAGACCACAGCAGTGTTTTCCTGCACACACTGCCTTTTTCCTCCTTGCTTTTTTGAGAGATTTTTCTGCTTGTGTTTACTTTCAGCCATTTTATTTTATAGACCTTTTTGTATCTATTACAATGGAAGGTCATTGAACTTGTGTTTGTAAGCTTTTTTTTTTTTTTTTTTTTTTAAACATTAGTCAAATTCGGGGAATATTTGGCTTCTGTTTTATTAAACTTTTTTTTTTTTTCATCCCTATAATAAGAAACACTGGTAAGCAGGATGTTGGTTCACATATCTCTGTGGCTCTCTTTATTTTTTTCCTTCTGTATTTAGTAACTTTCTTTCTTTAATAATGATTAACTTGCTACATGTATATTTGTTTGTTCTTGTTTGTGCAAGGATTGCATGTGTGAAAGACATGAGAGTTTATAGGCAATGGCTCTCTTGGCAGCCCAGCACCTTCCTACTGAGCAGTCTGGTCAGCCCTATTTTTTAATTTTATTTTTGCAATTGTGAATTTGTTCTTGAATACTTGGCATACATTTTTGTAACCATATTCTTCAATCCCCAAATTTCCATTAGGGTTCTTAAAAAATTTCTTTGCCTTATTGAGAATTTTACTTGTTAGCTGATTGTTTTCATAGTTAGAACAAAGTTGAAACATGAATTGAGTTCATTTTAACTTAGTGTTTTGAAGTCTTTTTCGACCAAACCACAAGGGGACTTAGAAACACCTTATGTTGCCTGTTGATGAGTATCCTTCCTTCCTTACTGTTTTTTTGAGACAGTCTTTCTATGTAGCTCTGGCTATCCTGGCGCTGGGTATATAGATCAGGCTGGCCTTGAACTCACAGAGATCTGCCTGCCTCTGCCTCTCAAGTGCTAGGGCTAAGGGTGTGAGCCACTTCCTTTTCCTGGTTTATACTAGGGACTGAATCTAGACCTCATACTTACTATGCAAGTACTCTACTACTGATCCAGTGATATGAATTATATTTTTTGATATTTTAAGTATCTTATAGTTGTTGAAAATGGGTATTTTGCATGGTGTATGTTATACATATGAAATTGAAAGTCTAGATTGTTGTTGCTCCCTACTTCTCATGTAATTATTTTTAGTATTGTTTATGTGTGGCAATAATTCTGTTGAAAAAGGGAGCATATTTTATTTTGTGCATGTTTTGTTAGGAAAGATAAGCATAAACATCCAGGTAAATTTAGGAATGGAACACTAAGCACGAATAGGCCTGTCTTTTAACTTTCAGATGCTTATAGAAGTTTCATAAGCTTATCTTTTGTTTGTTTATTGTAATAGGCCTCACTATAGTCCTGGCTGGCTGGAACTCATAGACTAGGCTAGCCTCAAACTCACAGAGATCACCTGTGTCTGCTTCCTGAATGCTGGGGAATTATGACTGTTCTTGCTTTAAGTGGGCAAGACTATTCTTGTCCTTGTGTATGGTAAACATGCACAGCCATGGGCTGTTTAAATCCGATGCAAACTGCCTATGGACCCTAAGTTAGGGCATTTCAGTCATTAGGTTGATAACTTTGCTGTCAGAAAGCCTTTGTGTCATAGCCTGTGCTCTTCAGTGTTGGTTACATTGCACATTGTCTGGACTGTCAGTTTTCCCTCTGAGATTCCTCGTGTCCACATTTGTATACCTAGATGCTGACACTTCTAAGGTCAGCGCTGCTTGTTATTGTTGAGATCCACACTTGTTTCTCTTTCACTTCACAGATTTATTTTTTTATTTTTGAGACCAAGCTGGCCTAGAAATCAGAGAGGTCCACTGTTTTTGCCTCTTTAGAACTGGTGCTAAGGGTGTGCCCTGCCGAACCCGTCTACAGACTTGATAAAGTAGACATGGCTAGTGTCTTTGCGTGCTAGCCTAGTCCTTGTTCTCCATTTTATCTTTTAGTTCCGCAGCCCTCTGACATTTGATATACTATTTCATATCTCAGCGATCTAGGCAAATTATATCTGCCTAACACCCATCCTCCGTCTTTGCACACAGCATGTAAGGGGGGTAGAGCTTGTAGAAACCAGAGGACAGCTTGCTGGAATCCGTTCCTTCCTTCCATGTGGCTTATAGGAATGACACTCCAGTCATCAGGCTGCTATCTGGCACCTTTACCTGCTCAGCACGCTTTCTGGCTCCAAGACAAATTATTTTTTAAAAAAGCTAGGATGTTTCTCATTTTCTACCCGCCCCTGTTGCATTTTCTTGGTTTCATACTTAAAAAGCAAGTGGGTATATTTTCATTCAGACCTGGCTCACAAGGTTGACAGATGTTCCCTTCAGTGTTCATACACTTTGCACACACCGCATCAAACAGTTTTCCTCCGAATGTAATCTATTTTGCTTACCCTGTATACATATTTTTTTTTTTTTTTTTTTAGGACTTGGATGGCACAAGCGACTGAGAAGACGTTGAGTTTCTGAAGCCTGTGAAAGGTAGAAACTCAACCATGATTTCTTTCCCGACTCAACAACGTTCTCTTCCCTGAAGTCTTCATTTTAATTTCAGTCTCAGGTAACGTACCTTGATAATCTTGGAAAAGTACATGCTTTACATTTATTCTTCCTATTACTTTAAAATTATTTGTTTATTTTTATCTTAAGTGTTTTACCTGCGTGTTCGCCTGTGTGAGGGCGTCAGATCTTGGAGTCAGACAGTTGTGAGCTGCCGTGTGGGTGCTGGGAATTGAACCCTGGTCTCCTGGAAGAGCAGCCAGTGCTCTTAGCCATTTCTCCAGCCCCTAAGTTAATTTTTAAACTGTATTTTAATTAAGTCATGAATAAAAACAGCTCACAGTTTGAGGTAGCCGTTTGAACTGTATAGTCACTGATGGACTGGGCAAGTGTTTGAAGTGGCTCCTCAAATCCACCGTGCTAAAGAAATTATGTTTTCAAATAGATGTAAATAAACTTTTTCTGTTGGACAGTGGATTTCATATTGGGCTTGTATAATAGTTCCGTTTGGATTTTTATATCTGGAGGAGACTTTAATATATTTCTTAACAGATATTTTGTTTTGTTTTTTTGAGACACGGTCTCACTATGTATCTCTGACTCTTCTGGAAGTGCAGAATGGACCCAACTCACAGAGGTCTTCCTGTCTCTACCTCCAGAGCGCTGGAATTAAGGCATGCACCATTATGCCTGAAGAGAGTTTTAAACATAAAATTGATTAATATATCGTGAGATTTAAGTAGGTAGTTCTTGTCCTGGTTAATTTTCCTTAACAAAGATTACATTTTAACTCACCGTCCTAACATTACATTTTTCAGAATGTCTAGAGAAACTTTTTTTTTTATACCTGAACAAACTTGGACTATTAATATAATTGTATCTACCATATATTTTTTGAAATACCGATAGAAATTTAAGTGATGGTTAATGTTGTCAACTTGTTAGAATGTAGAATTGTCTAGAAGCTAAGCTTCTAGGCTTACCAGTAAGGGATTATCTGGATTAAGATTAAGGTTAGCCTCTGAGAATGTCTATAGGGGATTCATTGATGTGGGAAGCCTCATTGCAGTTGTAGATGGGACCGACCATGCCCTGAACAGGGCATCCTGTACTGTGTAAGATTCAACCAATGAGCTGAGCACTAGTATGCTTTCTTCAGTGTCCCCTGCCTGACAGTGGGTGCGGTGCGGTCAGTACAGTCAAGGGCCTGCTGCCCTTACCTTCCACTTTGAACTGGGAGCCAGGACAAGCCCCTTTCCCCCTTGGTTTGCTTTTGTATGAGTATTTTATCACAACAGATGGAAAAGAAACTAAGATAACATAGTACTCTAAACATGTAGTAAAATAAGCAAGCAGTCTGGTGTAGCATATATTACACATAGAGTCGACTACTGTGTTAGGATTATAATTGTAGAAATATAGTTTTATCTCCCAGAAAGCTTATTCTAAACTATCTCATGGTTGTATGGAGGGTCCACAATTGTAATTCTCTGGTTCTTTGCTTGGTTTTGCTGTGCTTTCTTTGGGGAATGGAGTAGGGTAAGATTGTTGAGGGTGATTGAGCCTAGGACATTGTTCATTCTAAAATGCATTATATTTGTTACTGAGTTATACCCCTAGCCTTTGTTATTCTGAATATTTAAAAAAAAAAATTAAAGATTTAAAAAAATTGTGTAAGAGCATTTTGCCAGTTTGTGTTTATGTGTACCATGTTTATGAAGTGCCCATAGAAGCCAGAAGAGGGCAGTGGTTCCCTTGAAACTGGAGCTACAAGTGGTTGTCAGCTCCATGTGGGTGCTGACATCCTGGGTAAGAACCCAGCTCAGGTTTTCTGTCATAACAACAAGTGTTCTTAGCCCCTGGATCATCTCTCCAGTTCCTGTTAATACTTAGATTCCATCTTACTGAGTATAGTTACTGTAGTGTCTACCAGTGGAGTGAAGAAAACTGAAGAATACTTTGCAATTTATTATTTTATTTTATGTATGTGAGTGTTTTATCTGCATGTATGTATGTATGTATGTATGTATGTATGTATGTATGTATGTATGTATCCATGTTCTTGCCTGGTGCCTGCAGGGGCCAGAAGAGGGTGTCAGATCTCTTGGAACTGGAGTTACAGACAGTTTTGAGATGATGAGATGATGTTTGGATGCTGGGGATTGAAACCCGGTTCTCTGAAAGATCAGTCAGTGCTTTTAAATGCTAAACCATCTCTTCAGGTCCACTTTTGCTTTGCTTTTAAAGGATTGACTGTGTCTCTTCCAATATCCCATTGCCTGTAACTTGTTATCTGACTACTCCCTGCAAGGGATGCTGGGTAATATATTTTATTTTGGCAGCTATATACCCATAAAATATAGAGGGCTTTTTAAAAAAATTGTTATGAGTGTTTTGCCTTTGTATATGTGTATGTGTGTGTGTGTGTGTGTGTGTGTGCCATGTGTGTGCCATGTGTGTGCCTGCTGCCTATAGAGCTCAGAAGAACTAGAGTTATAGATGGTTGTAAGCCACTGTATGTAGGTGCTGAGACTCAAACTAAGGTCCTCCCGAAGAGGAGCATGTGTCCTGGTTTTGGTTTTTGTTGTTGTTTTGGTTTTTTGAGACAAGGATTCTTTGTGTCATCCTTGCTGTCCTGGAGCCATTCTGTATTTCAGACTGGTCTCAAATTCACAGAAATCCTCCTGTCTCTGCTGCCCATGTGCTGGGGTTAATGGCGTGCACCGCCACCGACTATGTTTGTAACCACTGAATCATCTCTCTAGCCCCATAGACATAATTTATTATTAGGTAGAAGATAGTAGATTTGGGGTATGAGTTTGTGCAGCAAGCTGTCTGTCACCCTAGAGTTTGTGTCAGATTTAATTTATTAAAATCAGTAATGAAATTACATTGATTTAAATAAATACTTTTTCTGTTCTTAGACAAGTCTTGGTCAATAACCTAGCACATTAAACAAAGTGTTAGGTATTTAAACTTTCCTTCAGTGTACCTAGGGAAGTATAAGAAGTATTTCTCACATCTGTGTTATATAAAGTGATGGAATTCAGTTTTCCAATAGAATCAGTAGTTTGAGTTTGTGTTGGCACCAAATATAATGGACGCTGTGTGTAAGTAGGACTCGGGGCGCTTGCCTGGTGTGCCTCTTTTCCACACACCTCCTTTTTGCAGATAAATTATACCTGTTTCTTAAAACAATTTGAGTTAGCAAAAATGTAATGTTTTAATTTCTCTGTGTCACTATTTTCTGGTGTCATTTTAGAAGACATTTTGATAAATATTTGGAATATATTATGTGCTTAGATCCTAGGCTTTTGAAGGGTTTTCCTACTATGTGGCAATGTCTACTAACTTTTCCTTAAATATTTATAGATTATCTTTGTATGGTTAAAATAATCAGTTTTATCTAAGCTGGGGATACCCTTATCCTGAAGAATCTTTAATAATTTTATTAATATTATTAAAATTATGTTTATTTAGCATCTCCAGTTGCTGGCAGTGATTAGAAAGACCATTTGTTTGTTGCCATTATGCACATGGCTCTTACTAGGCTGTTTTGAAATGTTAGCTCTTAAGAATGTAGTCTTCAAGAAAGACTTTATAATGTGCAAAATGATATTTATACAAAGATGTATTAGGAGCTGGGCAGTGTTATGCCTGTAATTTTAGTACTTGGAAAGATGAGGCAGGAGGATCGCTATGAGTTCAGGGCCAAACTGGGTTGCAGAGTGAAGACTGTCTGAAAAAAACATTCAGAGATGTATCTGAATATAGACTATGCCTAGACAAGAAAGATTTTGGTTTATTTTTTCAATGAAAAACGAACAATTTTGAGTAGATCAAAACTGCACTTTGAAGGGTTGAGAGTATAGCAAAGTTCTTGGGAATGAAGTGGAAACTTATTGATGTTTGTTCTGGAATTGATAGAGGTTTCTTCATCTCACCAGATGTGGTATCATGAGGCTTCTGTATTCTGTATGAGCATACCCACGTACATAGGCATTTTGTTTTGAGAGACAGGGTCTTAATATATTTACCAGGCTGGCATTAACTCACAGTGGTCTGTGCATCGCATGTGCTTGGATTGCAGTCATGCAGGACCACAGCCAGATGGCTCAGGTTTCATGTTTATAATAGGATTTCTCTCTTATTTGTAAGTAGAGCAGAGCTATGGATATCCAGATAAACGTAACTAGAAAACTGCACATAAACAGGTATTTGGTGAAAATGTTTTGGTTCAGAAGTTCTTTGTGAGGTTTGGGGCTTACCTCGAATGCACACACCTAAATTCAGAGAAATAATTGATTTTTCAGAATAAATACCTCTGAGTTTCTGCCTAAAGAGAAGTTTCCTTTTAGACCTAGTGAGTTTTGGTGGCCTATTGTTGACCCTTGGAGAATAATATTCTTAAGTTGAAAATTATTCTTTTCATAGAAGATAAAATGATATTTAGGTTCCTAAGCTTGGCCACCATATTATGTTTTGACTCATAATGTACATTTGAAATTCCACATTACTCATTGACAGACAATAGGAAATAATGTTATTACCAAGCTCAATAAACAAAAAGGCAGGATTTTGAAATGGGAAGTATGGGTTTTTCTTTGTTTTTAAATGCTTAAGTGCAGGTTATTTAAAGGTAGTTTGTGGCTGATGGAGACCAGGATAATCTTCCCCAAAGACCCAGCTCCATGACTTGCTCCTTCCAGGTAGGTCTCATTGCTTTAAATTTCTAGAATCCCCCCCAAACACCACACCTATTGAGGTACTAACCTTTTTAAATAAACAAGCCTCTTGGGGTAGGGGGAGCAATTCATAGTCAAACCAAATGTCAGGTCAGTAGCACACATAGTTTTCTTGGACCGTGGTGGTGCGGGCCTTTAATCCCAGCATAGAGAGAGGCAAGTGGATCTCTGTGAGTTTGAGGCCAGCAAGGGCCACACAGAGAGACCCTGTCTCTGGTGGGAGTGGAGGGCTACACACAATTTCTCTTTTGATAAGTATTTCCAAGACTTACTAAATCTGAGCAGTACCAGAGTACTTTCTGATATTGCAAGAAAACTGTCCAACACAATTTGTAGTTACTCAGTTTAAGTCTAAATATTTGCCTTAATTAGGACCACTGTAGGAGTGAGTAACCGTGGGTGAGGAGGAATAACGTGGCATATAATCGTTTTCAGGCCTGGGCTGTTTTCTCCTTATTTCTAGTTTACTTGCTCTATTTAAAGCATGCTATTTCCTGTTCTAAGACCCTTAGTACTCAGTGCTTCCTCCACCCCACATATCCTTTGTCGCTCAAGTGTTTCCTTAATTCTAAGGTCTCAGATTTATGTTATATCTTATTAGTTTGTTTGCCCCTCCTGAATTGATACAAGTACAAGAATGTAATTTTTAATTATTGATCAAAACTGTGGCAGTTAAGATCCTCTGCTATAGGGAAACTTTGGGCGGGGAGTAGCTCTATTAGCTGAACAGTTTCTGTTGATAAAACACAAAGCAAAAACTGACTTATCCTCAGCCACTTGAAGTTGGTCTTTTTTGAAAATTTTCTTTTTACATTTTCCATATTCCCTAAAATTCACAAATTGCGTTCTTTTTTTCTTTTTTTTTTTTTTTTAAATAATGGTGACAGCAGTAGATGCAGTGGAGGTCTCTTGTTTGTGTGTAAGTTCCTGTAAGTTGGGGTTTTTCCCATTCTTTCAGAAAACAGTAGGTAGGTTAGAAATAAAGCATGGTTTGTAAAGCTTTCTACAGAATTGGCCAGAATAATCAACTTTTAGCTATTTACACAGCATTTACCTCGTTGTGGAAACATTTATTCTCTGAGACACTTGTAAGCCAGAGTGTGGAGACAGGAGCTGTAGACGATTGGCCTTTAAGGGATTGCTTGCTGTTAAGATCTGAAAAGTCAAATCAAATGTTGCTCTAGCCTGATAACATCTGGTGCCTGGGAAGGCAAGGCAAGCAAGTCTGAATTAGACTTTTGTTTCCTCTGCTGCTTATAAGTATTTATGATCTGTTCACTTAAGAAAAGACTGTTCCCTTGATGTTATGATTAGTAGTGATTGGAATTGGACTTAGTTTTAGCCACTAAACCAAAGGTGATCTTTGACACTGTCTTTAGAGAAGAGGTCTGTAAGCTAATGCATACAACTCACTCTACATGTGCATTCACTTTGGGAGAATGCCATTCATCCCGTGTAATCGCATCAGTGTTCCTGTGCTGGACTGCAGGTGTGCACCAGCCCTGTTTGACTGGGATGCTGGCCTATACTAACCACAGCCCTTTCTTAGGGTTTATGAGGATTTTTGTTTGCATTAGTGGTTTGCCTGATAGTATTCTCTGTTAGTTATATTTTATTAAGTTCATCATTTAAAATTTTATGATTTTATAGTTAATATGTTGAAATCTGGAGGTTCTTGAACTAAAGCTACAAATGTTTTCTCTAATCTATTTTGTGTAAGGTTCATTTTCAGAAATGAAATAGGTTAGAACTATGCCTCTTTTCAATGTGAGAACTTGTTTTAATTTTCTAGCCTCTGGAAGTCAGTCTTGATAATTATATGAATTAGATGAATATAAATTTTGTTTGAATATCTACTGTTTACAATCTGAATTAAACCAAGTTAGAAATATAAATTAATTTGTTATGCTTTGTTGCCAAACTTGGTCTTTCTAGGCAGTTATACTTAAGCATGAACATTGACGACAAACTGGAAGGATTGTTTCTTAAATGTGGCGGCATAGACGAAATGCAGTCTTCCAGGGCAATGGTTGTAATGGGTGGAGTGTCTGGCCAGTCTGCTGTGTCTGGAGAACTGCAGGAGTCAGTACTTCAAGATCGAAGTTTGCCTCACCAGGAGATCCTTGCTGCAGACGAAGTGTTACAAGAGAGTGAAATGAGACAGCAGGACATGATATCCCACGATGAACTCATGGTCCATGAGGAGACAGTGAAAAACGATGAGGAGCAGATGGAAACACACGAGCGCCTTCCTCAAGGACTTCAGTATGCACTTAACGTCCCTGTAAGTACTGACTCTCTAAGACATTGACCTAAACTAGAGTTGTTAATACCACAAGTCCCCAAAGAAATCACAAAGTCTAAAGGCTAATTTTTTTTTAAAGTAAACTGACTAATGTTTGAACAGCTATCAAATTTGAAAAGCAGAATTTTGTGTGTTATTATTCTAGAAATCTATCTTTCCAACATTTATTTATTGGTCAAGGTTGTATGTGTACTGAATTTTTTTAAATGCTTGATTTTGAAAGACACTGAACTTATTAGCACCTGGGTTTTTGTTTGGTTTGGTTTTTTCAAGACTGGGTTTCTCTGTGTAGATCAGGTTGGCCTTGAGCAGAGATCCGCCCAGCTCTCTTGGGATCAAAGGTGTGCACCACCACCACCACCACCACCACCACCACCACCACCACCATTACCTGGCCTGTGTTCTTAAAGGGCATGGAGCCTGAACCTTAACCTCCTTAGAAAGGGGTCATACTCTGGGGTGTTTGTGCATCTTATTTCTGCCTTTTTCGTGTGTGCTGTTGAGATTGACCCCAGGGCCGCTTCCCTCAGGCCTGCTGCTCTCTTTCATTTTTCTGGACGCACCATTGTGTCCTTGTGTACACTTGATTGAATTCTATCTTTGGAAACTATTATCAGCCCTTTTTTCTGTCCTAGACACTAGGCACTGAAGGTGTTCTCTTTGGCTTTTTGTGTGTTTTTGGATGATATTTGTTTGTTTGCTTGTTTGTGTCAGGCTGTACTATATAGCCCAGGCTAGCCTCAAACTCATCAACAGTCCTTTTGCTTCAGCTCTCCACCACTCCTAGTACTGGCATGTATAGACATGCTGATACCACACCCAGTTGTCTGCTTTATTTTTAGTCAGTGATGAGTAAAACCAGACCATATTCCTTCCAGTCCTTCCTCCTCCACCAGTGATGCTAGATCCTCAGCATCTTTTCCCTTTGTTGTTAATGCTGTACTTTTCCTTTGCTTGAGGATCATCATGACGCACTGGTAATTTCAGCATAGATAGCATGAACTCTAGCGTGAGCCCTGAGTGGACTTGGGATGATTTGTTCAGTGTCTCCCTTGATAGATCGTGGACTCTAGAAGGCAGTAATTTTGTCTGTTTTTTCCCTCTGTGTCTCGGCTGTTGGTCCATAGTGTGAATGACTGGGTTACCATTTACAGCTGTGCATATGTGCACCAACTTGTACCTACCCTTTATAGTGGATTATATGAATTGGTGTTTGAGTGTTGAGCCAGATTTGCGTGCCTTTAATGAAATCTAGTATAATCTTTGTATACATTGCTATATTTGATTTGAGTGTTCTGTAAGTTTGTCTGTGGTGCCGTTGTTTAGTCTTGATGTTGGGTTTGCAAACCTCGTCCCCCTTCCTGACTTGTTCAGATCCCCTTTCTGCTTAGATCCGGGCCTCTTGAGATATTTATTTCCTCTGTGGGTCTCTGCAGCTTGTTCTAATTTCTGTCTACATTTTCCAGTTTTGGACACAAAGCTGGTCCTAGTTGGTTCTTTCCTTCTTTCTTAACTTGGTTATAGAGATGTGTTCTGGTGTTTAGTTACCACCGTTTCCATCTTAGTTTACAGTTGCGTAGTGCAGACTGTATTTGCAGTGTGGTATAGCAGGTCTCTAGAGCTTCCTTGTCTCATCGAATTGACATTTACCCGTTTACTGCTCTATATCACCTCCCTCCAGAATTGATATCTTTTAGAAACTTTTTTATTTCGTGGTTTTTTTTTTTTTTTTCTGTTGATTACCTGTTTGTTCTTTTGAAATTTTACTTTATTTTGGTTATGTGTACATCTGTGTGTGCCTGTGCATGTAAGTGTGGGTCACTGTAGAGACCAGAAGGGGGCCTCGGATGCCCTGGAGCTGGAGTTAACACCATGGCAAATCATCTTATGTGAGTGCTGGGAACTGAACTCAGACCCTCTAGTGTGGGGGATATGTTTCAGATTTAATAAAAACAGTCTGAGATATCAGAGGGATCTAACCACAGTCAGTGTAGGAGAATCAGACAGTGGTAACTCACACCTTTAATCCCAGCACAGAGAATATCCGGGAGTGGTGACCTATGCCCTTAATCCCAGCAGATCTGAATTTGAGGCCATCTTAGTTTACAGAAGGAGTTCCAGGCTCCCAGACAGGCAGTGGTGACACATACTGTTAGTCTCAGCACTTGGAAAGCAGAGGCAAGAGAGTCTCTGTGAGTTCAAAGCCAGCCTGGTCTTCAAAGCAAGTTCCAGGTCAGCCAGGACTGTTACACAGAAAACTCGGTCTCAAAAAAATCAAAATAAAACAAATTCAAAAAGCCAAAGACTGGAAGAGATGGTTCTGTCCTCTGATATTCCAGACTGGTTTTTATTAAATTTGAAACATATCCCCACACTCGAGAACAGCGCGTAAGGGCAGTCAACCACGTAGAGTCTTCGCTCCTGTCCCAGATTCTTGTTGTCAATCCTTCGGTCTTGTAATTTTTATTTTGTGTGTACGCATGCGCGACATGCAGGTTGAGGGACAACTTGGAGGAATTTATTCTCTCCTTTCACTCTGTGGGCTGGGATTGAACTCAGGTCACCATGTCACTCACTGGCTTGTTCTCCTTTGAGTCTGATTAGTGACTCTGTTAGGAGCTTCTGCCCTGACTTCCATCCAGTACTGCAGATTTCCCTCTACGTGCTGCTCTTGTCCGAGAACTCTGATGTTGAGTTTTTATTGAGACTCCCTTTCCTTATATCTTTGATTTTATTGGACTGTGTTCTGTTTAGAAGTGCATAGTTTAATGATGAAGTATTTGATAACAGGATATTTTCTAGCTTGTAGGAGAGTAAGTACTGCTTGATTACTGTGGTAAGGTGTCTTTCATGAAGTGTATGCCCCCCCCATTTCATTTTTTAGGAAATCAGACATTTAGTTCGCCAGGTTGACTGTGATTTCTTGTTTCTTTTTTATGTGGCATATTTATACCTGCAATATTCTTGTTAATGTCTTTGCTTTTCAAAGTTTTCTTTGTATGATTCATGAACCCCACCCCCCTTCCTCAAATGTGGGAAGTTTTATAGGGAGGGGAGAAGAGAAGAGAGAAAGCAGGCAGAGTGGTCTCATGGGGGGGGGGGGAGAGAGAGAGAGAGAGAGAGAGAGAGAGAGAGAGAGAGAGAGAGAGAGAGAGAGAGAGAGAGAGAGAGAGAGATGAGGTGCAGACCAGACCTCGGCAAGAGAGAGGAAGAGAGCTTCCAATTACTTCCGTAATTGTTAGGATTTTTTCCATCATAATTTATTGTTGTCTCTTTTGGAAACTTCATGTCGTGGAATTGTGTGGAGCTCGCATGTCTGGCTGCTCTGGTGAAGCATTTATTAGTTATTAGTTTATATCTGTGTTGGCTGAGTATTAATGCTTCATTCTTTTTTCTTGTTTGACTAATGTTTTTATTGCTTTAATATCTGAACATTCATGATCTCTCCTTGTGTGTGCTTCCTCATTTTACTAAGGCTACCTTTAAATGCATTTATTGGACTTTTCTGTTTCAGCAGTTTGTATGTCCTCTTGATTTTTGTGTTTGCTTGACTTGGTGTCTCTTTGTCAGAATCACTTTTTGACACTACCCTCCATGGCACAGTTTGAAGCCAGGATGAGTAACACCTCCAGTTTTGCTCTTTGCAAGTCGTTAGGACCTTATGTCCTTGTAGTCCATGTACAGACTCAGTGTTAGTTTGGAGCCAGCTGGACTTCTGTTTGGGTCACACTGACTCTAGGTACCGTTTGATTTTAATGAACATTTAAACAGCAGCGGCTTTTAACTCATCAGGTGGTAAACGTCTGCAGGTTTTTAGCTTTTCCTTCATTTTCCCCAGCACTGTCTGCAGTTTTCAATGTGTAATTAAACACATTTTGTTTGGATGCTGTATCAAATAGTGTTGCTTAAGTGTCTACTTTAGTTGCTTACAAGGATAGAGAAGTGCAGTTGCCTTTTCTTTTTGACCCTGTGTTCTGTGACACTGTTAGAGTTGCCTGTCCGGTCTCAGAGCTACATTGTATGCTCCACGTGTTTGCCAGCCAGCACACTTGCCTGAGCTTCCTTTTTACCATGCCTGGATTCTGACATCTTGAAAAATATCTTTTAAGAAATGCTTTTGCTTGCTGGCAATTGTGTCTGGCATCTCTAGCCTGCTAAGCAAACACTGCTGTTAGCTTCTGTTGACCTACACACCCCAGCCCTGCTTTGACTTCTTGCATGGATGGGTTTCCCATGCAGTACCCTAGCCAACAGCTTGGGGACTCAGAGGCTCCTGGGTAGGTGATAGATGAAAGGGGAAGCTCGTAACCAATCCCTACTCCACTCCTAGCCCTCTGCCCATCTTAAATCTGGTTTCCACTCTGTAATTTGGTTATTTTGAGAATCTTATTAATAAAGCTACAATATATGACCTTTTCATTTGACATATAAATGTCATCTGTAATCCATTCTTCCTGTTAGGGCACAGGTCAGCATTCTCTATTGAAAGGACATTTTAATACAAATAAAGCTATTATGGACATAAGTACATGGGTTTTGTGTGAGTACAGGTGTTGATAGCCGTCGAATGACTGTCCTTCCATGTCCATAGCCCACCATCTATCTGTATATGACCTCCTAACATTTCCTGTATCTGTTTATGTGTTTTTCATAGACTATCACTTAAAAGATTGTGAGGGTTTTCCCTCCTTATCAACACATTGGAACTTTTCTCTACTCCTTATTCTTTTAAAATATGTGCTTGATACTCTGTGTGTATGGTCCCAGACTGAGCCGTGACTTCTCTGAAAACCTTTAACGGGTAGTCAGAATTTGGGGTTTACTGTTATATACTGGAGCGTAAATAGACATGTGAGAATTTTTTCCATTTTAGTCATATATTGCTGTTGGTAGCACTGGGTAGGGCTTGGGATTTAAGTATGCATTGTTTTTTATTGAAAGGGAGTTTCACCTAGACTGGCATGATCCTGTTTCTCAATGCTATGGATTTAAGTAACAGGCCACTCTCAACATTTTTTTTAGAGTGTGTTTTTAAAAATGACATTTTCTTCTTCTTCTTTCTTGCTCACTCACTTGGAAATCGTAAAGGACTCCTTGCATATTACCTATGGTTGGTTCAGAATTATCAGCTGGGTTTTCTCAAACTGTTAATGACTTTAGCTTCTATACCCTTAGTAAGTTCTCTCTGCTGTCTATTCAGTTACAGCTAAAAGTTCTTATTTATGACAGTTTGATTCTCAGGCTGATTTTCTACTCGAGTCAGTAAAGGCCAACGTTTTAATGTGTGGTTTACATTTGTTCTTTGGTTTGCTACATTTATAGTAATCTCCCTGGGGATACTTCTGATGCTTGTCAGCTCTCTGGTGTCACTTGGGTCATCACTGTCAGGTCATCACTGCTGTCTGTCCTACGAGACAGTGCTGTGTTATGAAGCTTTGCAGCCAGAACTAGTCAGAAGCATTCCACCTTAGCAGAACTCATAAACATTTATGTTCTTTTCTTTTCCGGTTTGATGACAAGCATGTTAATAGGAAAGGTTTGTGTCAGCATGTATGCACTGGAGCAAGTTATAACAGACAGTATTTGTCTTCTCATAACTGTTAGATTATATCACTTAGTGAAAATATTTTAGAAATTGGGAGCTATCTAAAAATTCATGTTCTTGTCACAGAGTGGTATACAGAAAATATTTTAGGTATATATAGCTCCTGAAAGATTTACTTCAACATTTATGTGCCATTTTTTTTTTTTAAACATCTTTTTAAAACTTACGTGTGAAGGTCAGAAGATAGCTTTCAGGAGTCATTTCTTACTTTTCACCGTGTGGGTCCTGGGGCTCAAACTCCAGTCATCAGGCTTGGAGATGGGTGCTTGTACCTGCTGCAGCTTCTCCATGGCTTTGTGTGACATTTTATTAGTATTTAATCTTTAAATTAATTTTACATACCAACCACAGCCCCCCCCCATCCCTCTTCTCTCCTCCCCATTCACCCTCTCCCATCCCCTCCTCCAAATGGTAAGGCCTCTCATGGGGAGTCCGCAAAGCCTGGTACATTAAGTTGAGGCAGGTCCAAGGCCTGCTCTCCTGCATCAAGGCTGTGCAAGGTGTCCATACGTGGGTAATGGCATCCCAGAAAGCCAGCTCACGCACCAGGGATAGAATCTGATCTTTCTGCCAGCGGCCCTTTTAATAGACCAAGCTACACAACTGTCTTCTGTGTGCAGAGCCTAGTCCAGTCCCACGCAGGTTCTACAACTGAGTTCCCACTAGCCTGCTTCAGTTTTCTCTGTAGATTTCCTCCCATGATCTTGATCGCCCTTGCTCAAATAATCCCTCTTCCCTCTCTTTGACTGACTGGATTCCTGGAGCTAGGCCTGGTGCTTGGCTTGGATCTCTATATCTGTTTCCATCAGTTACTGGATAAAAGCTCCATGATGACAGTTAGGGTATTCTTTGTGTTCCATTTTAGGTCATGAGTTTCTGTGCTGTAAAGCAACATGATAGTATTAATTGTCGGTATACTTTATTTAATGTGTTTTGTTTTGAATAAGTTTTTAATAGGTCTGGAAACTCAAAGTATATTTTGGCCGTTGGAGTAAGGTTCTGATTTGTTTTGGAGGTTTACATTTTTCTGAAATCCTACTATTAAGGAAGATGGCATAGGCGTTATGATTGCATGCTTTTTCAAAGTCATTTGTAAGTTATAGTCTGTTCTTAATTATTATTGCATATCTTTTTCAGATTCGTTTGGGAAATTCAGTAGTAATTTGTTATGTTTGTGGGCTGGTGATTCTTGGCTTTTGCTAGGACTGTTCACATTCAAAAGCTCCTTACTTGAGCATAGTCTGGATATAATCTTCAGAGGCAGTTGAGTTAGACTCATGTTGGATGGACTAGGTAATAATAAGTGTGTCAGTTTCAGGCTTTCCTTTTTTACTCCTGTCCTTAGTAGTCCTACTCGACAGGCATCAGTTTCTGAACAGAGAAAACATGGCTGAATAAACCATCACATGCCTGATGAGAAATATGTTATTACTTACAGTTATTGTTATTAATTTACTTATGGATTGACACTGGGTTATACTATATAGTCCTGACTGGGCAGAACTCACTCTACAGTAGTCCCAGTTTGGCCTCAAACTCATAGACATGCCCATCTCAGTTCAGTTTATAAGTGGATGAAATAGAGCAACACTTTACAGGCTGAGTTACTTTATCTGTAAGTATTTTAGATTTAGGTGACAGGACCCAGGCTAAAACAGGGCATTCATTTTTGTTTGATATACACCTCATTACACAAAGCCTGGAGATAATTTTATGCAATATTTTTACTGTGTATTCTGAGTGTTCCCTGACAGATGAAGCCGAGATCGCAAGGTTTCACTTAGGGCATCATGTCAACACTCATGATGGAGATTTTGGAATTTGGAAGATTTAGTAGTTTTGGATTAGGAGTGCTGATTTGTAGCTGTTTATTTTAGTGAGCAAACCCAACATATTTCACTATTTTCCTCTGCTCTTAAATAAATCTTGCCCAGCTCACATCACTCCCTCCCCCTGCAGGTGGAGGTAAATTATTAATAGATTTTTCTTGAGATGACTTTATACGGATTTACAAGTTGGATTTTGTTTAGGTCAGGGCTAGAGGCTTCAGCTCACCTGTGTCAGAGGTGTCTTTTGTGCAATTATTTTATTATAAAATTACCATGTAGTTACTACAAATGTTAAAATACTATGATGAGACTAATAACACAAAAATGTAAAAGTTTTTTAGGCTTTTATATAATCAGTTACAGAGAGCTTACCTAAGATGCGCAAGGTCCACACACGCACGTGTGGGCTTAGTCATCAGAAATACACATGCACATGAGTGTGCACACGTGTGTGCATGCAGACAAACATTGATATGTTTATTTCTATGTAGTATGCTTTAAAGATATATATTATGTAAATTCCGTGTCACGTTTGAAATTGTGCTTAATGATATTTTGTATAGATTTTTCATGTCATCCATGCTAAACTGCTCTTTATTATATTAGCCATTAAATGGTATGATACTTTTTATTTGACATTTATGTTATTGCGAGGTGTTTGAGTGAGTGAAAGGATAAAAGGAATGCTTATGTATCTATACACACGTGTAGATTCTTTCTGTGAACATACTATATCAGAACATTCATAAAGAAAATTGGATAAATTGATAGGTTCATAAATCTGTCTCATAATTTAGACAAAAATAACTTCCATGTGCTTAGACCAAGGTCTAGAACATCACTTGAGACATGACACCCCCCACCCCCCTTCTTATTATCCTGATGTCTAGAACATCACTTGAGACATGACACCCCCACCCCCATTCTTATTATCCTGATCCATGTGCTTAGACCAAGGTCTAGAACATCACTTGAGAATGACACCCCCACCCCCTTCTTATTATCCTGATGCCTTTATTGTGGTCTCTTAGCTTGAGTTTGAATTTGATAGAAATAATCATATATGCTGTATGTTCCGGTTTTGTTTATTGCTTCTGAAATACAACCATCACGTGCCTTTAGTAGGTTATTCTTATTTTATTGTTCATTCTAGTATTGTAGATAGTTGCACTGTCTGGAGTGGGCTGTAGGTCTGCTCAGTACAGATTGTTGCCCAGCCAGCAGAAGAGGATGGCTTCAGTCCCTAGCATTACCCCCCCCCCCACACACACACACTCACATACACAGGCCTGTTTCTAGACACTGACCATTCTGAGAGGTGCTGCTTTGAATTTTCATGTATATTTGTACTCACTGCTTCTGGTTGTTTCCCCAGGATACAGATCTGTAGTTGGCTAGTGTCTCCATTGCTCCGTGTTCTTGGAGTCCGGTCTTGTTTCGTATTAACTTTGGCCGCCTTAGTTGTATAGTGGGACAGTTATGATTTTATTTCCTTCCACTGGTAATGAAGTTGTGACCTTGTCGCATTTACTGACACTTCGTGTATTATTGCTTGAGTTGAGGTTTTGCAGGTGGTGTGAGAACCAAGAGACCTTTCTGATTGTTCCTTGGTTTCCCATTGATGGCACAGTTGGGGTGCTGTGTGGTCAGCTGTGGCTAATGGAAGGTGTCTTTCTTCCTCCTCCTCCTCCTCCCCCAGCGTCATGTAGGCTCCTCCCAAGTATGGGAAGTCTTTTTTATATGACGAAGGCTTTACTAGATTGGAGTTGAGCACTGAGTTTTAAACCGGAAGATCATAAAAATGGCTGCTGTAATCTAAGTACCACAGAGTGACCACTGTTTAGTATTTGTTGCCGCTGTTGTTTTCCTGTGTGGATATTTGCAGAAAGTTGTAAAAATGTGTTTTCATACTTAGTTCTGTTTACCACTTAACCTTCCCCATGAACATTTTCTGTCATTTATGTTAATCAAATATGATATTACTAATAACTGTATCATACCTATAGTTTATTATTGAGTATTAGGTTTTGTAGTTATTATCATAAAAATATGTGATGTTATGTGAACATTATAATGGTTTTTTTCTTCAGTATGTATATTTTTTAATGATATCTTGGTTAAACTGTAATTCACAAAAAATCAAATTCAGTTTTTGTAGATGTAGCAAAAGAATTTAAAATACATTTCTGTGTTTGCATATGATCCCAAGAAGGCAACGCATGTTCTCATAGGCTAGAGAATCAGTAGATGGATGTGTGTTTATATACTTTTTATTTAACTTTGTTTATTGCTATTTGGGGTGGGATATGTGCCGTGGCACACATGGAGGTCAGAGGAAAGCTTTGTGGGGATCAGATCTCTCTCTCCTTTTGTCTTTTTATGGATTCTAGAATTACATTTAGGTTATCAGGCTGTGTAGCAAGCATTTTACCTGCTGAACTGCCTTGCCAGCCCTGGAAATGGATAATATATTAAAGGCAGGAAATTTGGGTCGATAATTTCTTTTCTTTTCATGTGCACATGGATGTTTTGTTTACATGTGTGTCTGTGTACCACTTGTGCTGTGTGCATTGTGCCTACAGAAACCAAAGAGGATTGTTTTGGACCTTCCTCCTTCCCAGAACCAGAGTTACAGATAGTTGTGAATTGAACCCTGGTTCTCTGGTGAGGGCAGGCAGTATGCTCTTAACCTGAGCATCTCTAGCTCTGGAAGGAGAGTTTTAAAGGGAAGGAAAGATTAAAGAGCTTTTAGCAGTAATGAATTTTAGATAGTGAGATATAGAAATGGACCTGCTTCCTAAAGTTAGTAATCCTTTGAATGTCTTACGCAGCCGCACACCTGCAGTATGTGGTGGTGATTAATGGCAGATATGTTTATTTGATACTCTAGGATTTGCAAAGTCTTCGTTTGATTTTTTTTTTTCCTGGTAGGAAGAGGCTATTATTACTGTAGCAGTGGACAGCTGAGGAAGTGACTAAACTAATGAGTAGGACCATGAATCTCAGCTGCTTTTTCCCTCCCCACCTCCTTCTCTCCTTCCTTTTCCCCTCTGTGCATGAGTATGTTGTAGACTCTCTGTTAAAGGTGACACTGAAGAGCAAGCTTCTTCCCTTCCCAGCAACCATAGATTACCTGTAAGTTCTCAGGAATGGGCAGGGCCTCGTGGGCTCTCCCTTCCGTGTGCGGGGTTATTGAGAGACCAGAGGTTCGTGCCTTGCACAGACAGGCACCGCTAGTGTGAGTTCTGAAACTTTACAGTGGGAGTGGGGTGGGTGGGAGGCCTCCAAGTTCCTTATTGACAACACGAATACAGGAACTAATCCACAGGATCATATGTGTCCCTGGATAAAGACTTGGATTTAAATGTTTTATTCTCTTTTAATTAATGCACATTTTAGGAAGACTTAGCCTTTTGGGGCCTTTGTTTTGTTTTCTAGTGAGGTTAAAACTTAACCTTGGAGTTACCTTATAAATGCAACATTGTGAGGGGTCTAGAGATGAGTGTTTCCTCTCCCCACCACTCTGTGGTGCCCAAAGCTCTGCATTTTTGACAGTTGTGATCATGTATCCCCTCAGGGCATTGTACAGGGGACATATGTATGTGGTCTGTAACTTCATTTAAGGTGGTGTTTGCCAGGTTTCTCCACTGTAATTAATGATTTTTTGCTGTAATTGTCAAATTATCTTTGAGGAGATACTTTGGTACACTGTGTTTATTATTTCAGTATGGTGATTTGTTCTATAAGATTATAATCCAGTATAGCCACTACTTATTTGTTTGCTCAGATTGTTCCAGTTTGGGCCTTTAGGAATTCTTTCCATCGTTTGGCTCCCGCTGGCGTATTCTGATTCTTTTTCTAGCTCTTGAGTTTCTGGCACCACAGTGTGTTAGTGTTTCATCATATACTGTTTTTTTTTTTTTTTTTTTTTTTTTTTTTTTTTTTTTTTTTTTTTTTTTCTTGTCCTGGATATGGAATCAGCTATTTCCTAAGTAGTCATTGGTTTGTTAGTTGGATAATGATAAGTAGCAACTAAGTTCTGGGTGCTGGCTGCAATGAGTACCATTTCTTTTTGGTGATCTCAGCTGACAGAGCTAGGAAGTACAGGTTGTCTGCTCACCCACATGTGTGTGCATCATTTATACACACGCCTCTATTTTGATGGGGACAGTGTTTCTGTAAAAAGAGGTTGGATGAAGGAGGAGGAGAAAAGAAACAGGACTGGTGTGTGCGCCTACATCAGCCATCACTTTGGTGTGGGACCTCCTCACCCTCTTACAGAAACTGAGGGCTCAGAAGAGCTTTTGCTGACTTGATTACATTAATTTACCCTGTTACATATTTAAAATGAAGTTTTTAAAAGTTTTTATCTTAATGTATGAAACAAAACTATTATAGTTAACAACATCTTTGTTAATAAAAACTTTAAAAAATTTAGATTTGTTTTTATTTTATGCTTTGAGTATTTTTTTCCCACATGTATGTCTTTGTGACAGTTGTGCATGTAGTTCCCTTGAGGTCAGAGAGTTGGACTTGGAGTCGTGGGCAGTTTGAGCCACTGTGAAACATTGAATAAAACCCAGGTCCTCTGTAAGAGCAGCGTAGGCTTCCAAACACTCGATCATTTTTTTTTTTTTTCCGCCTTCAACCTTGTTTTTATTTTTGTTTTGGTCTTTTGAGACAGGATTTCTTTACGTTGCCTTGGTTGGTTTAGGACTTGATATGTAGACCAGGCTAGCTTTGAACTCAAAGAGAGCCATCTGCCACTGCTTTCTAGGATATAGGAGACACCCCCGTGTCCAGCCTTGTTTTATTTTAAAGATCTACTTATTGTCTTTATTTTTGTGTATATGTTTGTACCTGTGTAAATTTCTGTGCATCATGTACAAGTAGCTGCCCTTGGAGGCCAGAAGTCATCTGATCCTCTGGAACTGGAGGTACGTGGTTGTGAGTCACCTGGTGTAGGTGCTGGGAACCAAACCAGTTCCTTTCCAAGAGAAGTAAGTACTTTTAACTTCTCTACAACCCTGACTGGGGAAAAAAAATTCATAAAATAAAAAATGTAATGAGAAGTGAGTTGTACATTTTCCGCTTGTCATCATTGTCTGGCTCCATATAAAATGTGTGAATTTACGCACACTAATGCATCCAGTGCCTGATACTGTCACTTGCCAAACAACCATAAAATGACACTGTACTCAGGAGAGTGCATGTGAGTAAAGCAAGCAGGTGTTTGACAGCCATTTGATCAAGAAGAGTCCCCTGTACTTGAGAATCATTGTTGTAAATGTACTGAAATAGTTACTGGATGTGTGTGATTGAACCAATTCAGAGCAGTTGCCTTGGGGCACAGACCTCTGTCCATCAGTGTGTAGCTTTACCTCCCTGCCCTGTTCTGTAGTGTTGGGAGCTTAGAATTTGAAATCTTTTGGCTGCTTATATCTAGTTCTGTCAAAAGGGTCCAGAGTCAGCCATTGTGGCTTTCCTTCTCTGCTCTCCTTCATCTCCTGCCTTACATTCTCCCTTCCGTACCTGTAAACACTCCCGTCCAGCTGGCCAGCATCCCCTTCTGTATCCTAGTGTATCTGCAGCTCAGGTATGGGCGGCATCTGCTATCCTTGTAACCATCTTCATTCAGATGATTTCCAGGCCGTGTTTTGGGACAAGTTCCTTCTGGGGTTTTGTTTGTTGTTGTTTTTCCCCCCCACATAGCTATTGTACTTTTACTCTCAGCATAACCCCTTTCTAAACTTGGAGTCAGTTATTTGCCTGAATATGCCAAACATGAATTATTCTTTCAAAATCTTTGGCTTTAAGAAGGACATTACTTAGAAAAGTTTGGGTCCATGAGAATTTATGGCAGACATTGCATTGTATTTCTAAGAAAAAGAAAAGGAGCTGATGGAGCCGGGGTGGTACCGTAGGGAGGTGCTGAAGCTGCAGACTCTTGGCGATGGTGGGGAAGGCATGTTTTCCTTAGTGCAGAAGACAATAAATGAGGATTCAGAAATTGAAATTGAAAATTGACAAGAATATATTGCTCTAGAAGTGGAGAGATGGGTAAGCTCAGATCTAGAAGATCAGATAGTCATGAACACTGAGATTAGTAGCTGCTTATTAATTCCTTGCCAATAGGGTAGTATTACCCTGCTCCTCTCTGGAGACACCATTTACGCCAATATATTTGTAGAAGGCTCATAATGAGATGATCTCCTAGATTTGTAAATAGGATGCTGGGATGAGAGGGAAAAGGCCAAAATGATTTCAGGGGTTTTCTATCTTCTTCTGTGAGTTAGGGAGAGGAGAAAAACAGAACTTTGTGGGCCCCATTAGTAAGTCAGCTGATACTGATATCTGTTACATTATTAGCACTGTTGGGTCTGGGGAAGAAAGTCTGGGAGGGAGGCAAGTTTGGACAAAAAACCTAGAAAGTATCTAATGACAGACATGTAAATCCAATTAGTCTCGTTTCATCCATGAAACCTGCTGTCAGGTTGTCATCTTTTTCCGAGTCTCCCTCTTGCTGCTTTTTCCTGTACCATTCATTCATTTAGCTGAATGACGTGCTGTCTGGAAGTTAGTTTTGTTGTGCACCGGAACATGCCATTTGTACGTTTAGAGACCTGGGAAAAGGAAACCACCTCATATCACAGGCTGACTTCTTTTTCTTTTAGATCCTATCGTGGTGAGCTAGTCTTTATAGACACTGGTTATTTCTTGACACCTGCCTTTGTTAACACTGCTGTTGAGTTTAATTTTTATGAAAAGCAACAGTGAGAAAGTGGCTTTCTTGCAGCAGGAGTTCTCAAGCTGGGAGAAGGCTTCCATTTCCAGCAGCACACAAACCAGCCGTGGTGGCCCGAGTCTGCGTCTGCAGAAGGTAGAGGTAGGAGGATAGAAGACAAGGTGCATGAATGGGGTGGAAGGCTGGCTCAGCAGTTAAGAGCACTTGCTACCCTTGCCAAGAACCAGCATTCAAGCCCTGGGGCCTACATTGGGTGGCTCAGAGCCTCCAGGGGGGCCTGGGCTGTCTTCTAGCCTCAGGGGCACCTATGCATACACACACATGTGTGTTCACAAAAATAAACTAAAAATAAAATCTAACTTTAAAAATTGAAGTCACCCTGAAGTTCATGAGACTGTATATAAACTTACTAAAACAATAAAACCTCTCAAGGGGGAGGCAGGATGGCTTGATGAATATCTGTTACATCTACAAAGTTTTCTTGTTACAGATTATTATTGTAGTCTTGCTTGGATCAGGGAAGCCTGAAATTCTTTCATGCTGACTATAATGCCTTATTTCACGTATCCTACACTTTACTTTGTGTTTGAATTTTCCAGCATCTTTGAAAATCTTACTATCTCCAGTGCCTAAGTTGTATGTATGAGGCACACATGCCGTGGCCTGTGTACAGAGCTCAAAGGGGAGCTTGATGGAGTCAGTTCTCTCCTCCACCTTTCTCTTGGTTCAGGGTGGATCAGCAGAGACCTCACCCCACTGACCAATCTTCTCTGAACCCCCTCTTCCACTGCCATTTTTTTGTAAATGGTTGCCGTGAGGAGGGCTTGGCTGAAGATAGTGTTTGTGTTAGAGATGGGCCATGTACATGAGACTTGAGGCACGGTTAGAAGTCATGGGAAGGAGATCAGTTCATTCCATTTTGAGTAACGAACCCTTTGAACTACTCTAAGACTAGAATTTACTGTCTGTGTGGGTTTGGGCCTGTTTCTAGAAGTGTGACTAATATTTGAAAATGATAGTATTACTATGATCATTTTTAATGTGTGTGAGTTAAACTACATTTTAAACTGTGTACTCATAAAGACTTTAGTTTGTGGGTAGCTCCTGTTTGCAGAGCTTACGGGTCCATCTTAACTGTCTACGAAAGAGTCTCGATGGCCTCTTTCTTTCTGTATTGGGTTTTTTGAGACAGGGTCTCTGTTTAGTTCTGTCTTGGAATTCACAGAGATCGGCCTGCCTCTGCTTTCCCAAACCTGAGGTTTAAAGACTACCATGCCCTGCAAGTTCCTGTTTCTTATTGCTGCAGGTTATATTTTCATGTTTTACTTTCCTTCAATTTATAAACTGAAAAATACGTTTGAATTGCCTTTTGGAGCCCTTGTGCAGTTGGAGCAGTTCCACAGCTCACCTCTATTTGTTGTATACCCAGCCTGAATATGTGACTGTTTCAGTGAGCCTCAGAACTGAGATAGTAATTTCACTATTCTATGTTGTCTTTAAAGAACTGACACCTAAATAACTCTCCTGTTCTATAGCCTAATAGAATTATCAGCTAAGTAATCATTTACTTGTTGACCTGTGATTTCACAGTTCTTCATTTCAGGATTTCATGATCACTTCCATTTCCTTATTTTGCCATTCTGTTTGAAACCCCTGGCTCACAGAGGTTAAGCGCTCTACTCAGGAATCTGTCTTCCACTTTACACTGTGAGTCTGTGAGATGGTCTCGGTCTTTGGTACCACATTTTTTTGTATTTTTTTAAAAAATATAGTTGTTCTAACTGTTGTTTTAGGGACACAAGCCTGAGCCTTCGTGGCCCTAACAACTAGGCTTAGTCCCCTGGCCATAGCATACCAGCCAACAGGGAATTGCAGCTGAAAAATCACAGAAAGTCTATACTCTGAGACAGTGGCTTGCAAGTCCATTGTTAGGGTTCTTACATGCGGCTTAAGCTTGACGGGAGAACAAGAGCACAGCACCATGACTGGGTAGTCACGGTCAAGGTATGCTGCTCTTGGCATCTCAGGAGACTGCTCCATCCCTCCACTCCTGGCTGGCGCTGGCTATCCCCTTTCGGAGCATTAGATTTCTGGAGAAATAGCAATTCCTTGAGGCCAGTGTTTGAATGGTCTCATAGGCAGTGAGAGGTACTTTGTTCTTGTTGGAACACTTAAATCACTGGCACCTTTTGTTTACTTGGGTTCTGCTATAAAATAGACATTTTGTTTTTACTTTTAAGGATACATTTAAAAGTTTGTGGTGAAGAGGAGGTTGACTAAGCACCAATAGTGACCTTTAGAGCCTTGGTGTGTTACAGACACGCAACTCTGGAATGAAGACTTGAAGACAGAACAGTTGTGTTAAGATGTGTGTCTCCTGGACTCTGTTTCTCTAATTATTGTATAGTAAGCATTTTGTCTTGAGTAAAACCTTGTATACTCCATAATTAAATATTTGGTAATGGTAATGACTTGTTGAAAGGCTAGGAAGAAAGTGGCTGCAAGTCTGTAAAAAAAAAATGTTGAGTATAGAAAGGGGAAAAAGAAAAATGTTGAGCGTAAGAACAATGTTTTCATTATTTGATATGATCAGTTTTTAGAATTTTCTACTGTTTTCTTGATGTAAATGTAGACATTTAATTTCTGATACTGTGTTGTCTTGATGGAACTTAGTTTCTTTGTGCTTATAAACCTCAGCATTAGTTCCTTAGTGTGGCAGTGAAGTTGGAGTTACTATCTCCACTGTATGCTGTCAGGTCTTATAAACATTCCTGTCCAAGGCCTCATTCATTTCCCTCACCTCTGGTTCAATAGAGTATCTGTTTCTGTTTCTCAACATCCTGTTAATTAGTTCTTTAGCACTTTTGTTTAGTTTGCACCTAGGCATACGATCACTCTACGTAGATTCAGCAAAAGATGAGAATATAATTTTGGCTTGGGTGTCACAGAAGACTTTTTAAAGTGTGCATGGCAAGCAGAAAGCAGGGAGGTGTGTTCTTTGTGTTCACTGGGAAGAGAGTTGCACAAAGAGGTCCAGAGCTAAGCCTTGATTTTGGAGAGCTGACGGTAGCATTGGGGTTAGAGGGGTTGGTGTAGGGCAGGACATAGCCTACAGTGCTCCCATCACTGTCTGGACTCTACTTGACCTTGAAGAAGTCTCTTGCTTACAGGGATGAGGTAGTCACCAGAATAGAATTACTTCAGCTCCAGGGGACTCCGTCCTGTGAGGATATACTTGCTCTTCTGGGTATCCATGATAACACAGGAGAAAGGTTAAGGCCATCTATGCCATCAACAATTCAGGAGGTGAGATAGATTACAGGACACTTGTGGAGAGGTAAGCATGTAACCCAAAGTAAAGGAGACGGACAAAACCAAGTAGAGAAGCTAGGCTTTTATCTTGAATTTAGTTACCTCAAGCCCACATGAGGAGTTGGTGCCTTTTATTCAGTAAAGATGGTTTCTAAGTGTTACAACTCTCTCCTTTTATATAAATACTCTCAATCTTGAGAGAACTAGGCTATCATCTAATCTAGCCATACGTGTTTCTTGGGTGCATGATAAACTAGTATATGTGAAAGCATAGACCCTAATGACAGAGCATATAAGTGAGCAGAGTAGGATGTTTATGCCTGAAAATGGTACTGCTGTAGAGCAGAGCCAAGGAAAATGGAGTCAGTCCTGTTAACACCCTGAGCATGGATCTAGCGAAAGGGATTTAGTGTCTTAATCATGCGTGAGATCCCTTCTTCATAATTTCCTGGCTGTAGCTGCACTTAAAAGGGTTTTTACACAACTGACTTCATTTTTGTTATTGACTTTAAGACAAGGCTTTGCTGTGTAGCCTGAGCTGGCCTCAACTTGATGATTCTTCCCCTTTAACCTCCCAAGTATTGGAACTCCAGGCATGTGTTACCATGTCATTTCAGTTCTGATGCCCACCCCCAGACCTCTTGTTTTCTCTAGCATTGTTGATTATTCTATGGTTTGGTTTCTTCATCCCCCTTATCAGAGTGGACTTTATCTTGGTTTATTTGGGACAGATGAAAAGGAGTTAATACCAGTAAACCTTTTTGGCTCAATTCAAGCAATTTAAGAAGTATAGAATGAGTAGGCAGAGCCTACTTGGAGTCTATCCTCAAGTTTGGTTCTGTCTGTCCTGTGGGTGATGTTCTAGCATCCCAAAAAAATACCCCTCAGGTTATTGTTAGAAGTTGTTTTTCTGCACATGCACCTTGGACTTTATGCTCCTGGACTAAAATCAGCTTTGTTTTTTTAAACAGATAAGTGTAAAGCAGGAAATTACTTTTACTGATGTATCTGAGCAGCTGATGAGAGACAAGAAACAAGCCAGAGAGCCAGTAGACTTACAGAAGAAGAAGAAGCGGAAACAACGTTCTCCTGCAAAAGTAAGAGAGTGTGTTACGCTGTGGTCATTAACCTGTTTGTTGTAAACTGTTGGTTTATCTTGTGAGCAGGAACCTGTTTCTTAGCATGGTTACTTCTGCAGGAAGGGTAGAGAAGAGAGACACCTGTGTGGATGTGGTGGGCATGACTTAATCAGTCTCTCTCTCTCACTCCCTTTTTTCTGAAAATGAGCTTCTGTTTTTTCATGTCTCCCTTCTCCCTGGTATTTAAAAACTAACAAAATATGTAGGTTCTTGGTTGTTGTTCGTATTTTCATACAAGTTAACGTTTCATGAAAGTTTACATTAATTATTCATCAGAGACACCTTTAATAGACTGTAACTCTCCCTGAGGGCAGAGACCTGGTTTTATCACAGCTATATCAAAGGCTTAAAGGGGGAGGCTAAATGAACCCTTGATATTTTGTGGCTTAAGGAATGGATTGGTATTAAATGCTATTAGGAGTTGGTATGTGTGTGTGTGTGTGTTTCATTGTGTGTCGTGCAGTGGCAGTGTCTTGACGTTCTGGTGTATTAGCGTTGGCAATCCATCTTCATATTTAATCCCCATGCTCTCACCATATATAGTAAAGAAGCTACTACCCACTTGCCCCTTTTTGAAATGGGGTCTTACGTAGCTGAAGCTGTCCTTGAACTCAATGTATAGGCAGGAATGACTTTGTGTTTCTGATTCTCCAGTCTTTACCTCTTAATTGTTAGGGTTACACAGGAGTGTGCCACCACGCATAAGTTTAGACAGAAGTGCTGGCTATGGAACCCGGGGTTTTATGCTGGACAAATGCTTTGTATCCTGAGCTGCACCTTCAGTTCCCCTTTGGTTATCATATTATACTAGGATTCTTTTTCGGTTTTTGAGGCAGGGTCTTGATATGACCTCGACTAAGCTGGCTTTAAACTTGGAATCTTCCTGCCTCTATCTCCTGATACTCACATGAACTACCATGCTGATTCAGTAACAGGATATTTTTGAGGCCTACTTACTGTAATTTTTATTTAACGTCGTAATCATTACCATGTACAATTATATATTGTAGTGAGTTAGAGCAGCTAATACTGTGTTGCAAAAACAATTGGCTAAAGTTTCAGCAGTTTTGCGGGTCAGTTGCTGGAGGCATTGTTAGCTATTAGCATTAGCCAAAGTGGGGATGTTTACACTGTGGAGATGGGAGCTGCTTCCTACTCCTCATTTCTGGTTGTCCCTTGCCACTGTCTTAGGGATATAGAACGTGTGCCTATGGTATCAAAGTTTGAAAATTACAGTATAAAGTAATCAAGGTAGATTTCTAACATATTTTTATTTAATCCATATTTCCTTTCTGTCTTTGAAATTTAATGGACTTGTGCAAATTAATTTTCTGATTTTTCAACTTATGTGTTAAGCCCATTTTTTCACTTAAAGTTAACAACTGTAGTTCTTTGTTTTTACAATGCTAGTGATAACGCACACCCTTGCTGGGCAAGCAATATACCTTTAAGCTATATCCCCAGCGTCATAAAGTTTTTTAAGCATCGTTATAATTAATGGTTGCTTTGTTGAACACTGCTGTGTTGTGTATTCTTTTCGTGCTCATTCTAAGTCAGTGATGTGCATTTATCATTGTGCTATGAGCTCATCATAGTCGATATACACAGTTATATCCCAGCTGAGTGGACGTGCCTGATGCTGCCTGGACGGTCAGTCTGGCGAGTAACACTGCAGCTGGAATCATACTTCTTCAGTTTTGAGTCATCTCGATTTTTACTTCTCATTATGAAATCCTTTCTCTCACCCCAACCTTTTGTATTTTTAGTCTTACTGTTTTGCTCAGTGATAAGTGTGGTTTGATTTTATTGTTACTGGTCTTTACATCAACAAATTCCTCAAAGTAATTCAGGGTTTGTGAAAAATTAACCTCGAAAATTGCAGTAATGGTTGATTGTGCTACGTTGGGCTCACTGTTTACATATGGGGAATATATTTTAACAATGTAAGGTTAATTAATTTTTTTATTGTGTAAGTATTTTGTCTGCATGTATATCTATACACCACATGCATGCCCGGTGTCTGCAGAGGCCAGAAAAGGTCATTAGAGCTGCGGAACCTGGAGTTATAGGTGGTTGTGAGCTGCCACGTGAGCATTAAGAACTGAACCTGGGTCCTCTGGAAGAGCAGCCAGTGCTCCTACCCTCAGCCATCTTTCAGGCCCTCTCTTAAATCTGTATATGCACTAAGTTTTCTATTTTCCTAGGTGTTTTATTACCATGTTTTGTCTGGTTTTTCTGTAGTTTCTTATTTCTAAGGATTTGTTTTCATGATTTTTTTCTTTTTAAGGATTGATATATTTTTATGTGTAGGAGTATTTTGACTGAGTGTACGTATGTGCATTACATGCATGCCTGGTGTCTGTGGAAGTCAGAAGAGGGCATTGGATCCCCAGGCACTGGAGTTATGGGTGCTTGTGAACCATGTGGGTTCTGGGAACCAGGCCCAGGTCCTTTGTGAGAACAATGAGTGCTGATAAGTACTGAGCCATCTCTTCAGCCTATTATTATTAGTGTGGTTTTTTAAGACAAGGTTTCTCTATGTCATAGAACTCACTCTGTAGACCATGCTGGCCTTGAACTCACAGATCCTCCTGCCTCTGACTCCTGAGTGTTGAGATTAAAGGCCTGGGCCACCACAGCCAACAATTTTTTAATTGTGAGCAAGTGTGCACATATATGAATGCTTGGAGGACAAAAAAGGATATTAGATTCCCTGCAGCTGGGATTAGATAGTTGTGAGCTGCCTGCTCACAACTGGGAGTCAAAACCAGGCCCTCTGCAAGAATGGTCTATGCTTTTAACCGCTTAACTCTCTTGCCCCAACTTAATGCCTTCGGAAACTCACTGAAGCCAGATTATTACTGTCTAGGAGAGGATTTCCCAGAATCGTTTTTGGTTATATGCTCTCTAGGCCTTTAGTGTGTGTGAGGAGAGTGTTGAGGATCAAATTCAGGACCTAATCTGTGGTAGACAGGTGTTCTGCCTCTGAGCTAGGTTTGCAGACCTACTGAGGCATTTCTAAATACGTACCATGTATTCAGAGTTTTGCTTGTCTAAGTCTATTCTATGAAGATTTCAATGCCACCAAGGCATTTATCTCAGTCAGTAGTGGCCATATGAGAGACATCCTGTTCTCAGTACAGTATATGTAAGAGCGTTTCAGGGAAGTCCAAGAACTACTGTAAACAGTATCAAAGCAGACATAAACGAGAAAACCCAAAATCGTTCACAGCAGCTGAGCAGCAGCTTGAGAGGCAGAGGCAGGCAGATCTTTGCGAGTTCACCCGAGGCCAGCCAGGGCTATTACACAAAGAAACCCTGCTTCAAAAAAATAAAACATTAAAATAAAGTGCTCACAGCAGGGTATGGTAGCACCCATCTCTAGTCCCAGCACTCCCAGCACTCGGTAGGCAGAGGCAGAGGGAACTCTGTGAATTCGAGACCAGCCTGGTCTACAGAATGAGTTCTGAGACAGCCAGGGCTATGTAGAGACACCGTCTTAAAGAAGAACAAAAACTCTAGAACATGTGGGCAGAGAAAAGTGTGGCTAATTTTAACAGTAATTCGCAGTTTCCCAATGAGTGCTCTTTGTGTTTGAAGTGTTAGGACTTTGGGTTGTAAATCGAATTCTTTTATATTTCCTCAAAAGTGTGTCGGTGCCATACTTCAGATTATTCTGCCATTTTCCCATGAAAGCAGACAAGAGTATCTTGGGTTTATAGTTTATAATATAGTTAATAAATCATTGCATTGATGAGAAGTGATGTATGCTAAGAAAATGTTGTAAGACTGGGGAAAGTTGTCAGAGGGTAAAATGTTTAGGAATATGTAGTAGACGGTGTGAGAACTAGAATTCATTATCTTTGGCAGGCTAATCTCCTTCCAGACCTTTCCAGACCTTGTTCTTGCTCATCACCAGTACCTGCAGAATATGCTGTCATTGTGTCAGGTGGGATCTGAGGAGGAAGTACAACCAAGTAACAGGATGAGACTCTGGTGACAGATGAGGGTAGCTGTGGTGGTGCTTTGCTCTGCCGTCGGCAGCCGTTGGAGACGGCGAGTAGTAGTATGTTCTGAACCTTTGTTCTCTTAAGTAGATGACACACTTTATAACTGAGTTGGGAACTATTACCTAGTGCAAGCTATTTTCTCTAGTTTTTTCTAGTTTCATATTATGAAAACAGAGGAGATTATAGTCACTTGTTTCTTTGAAATGTCGTGTCTCTTTTTGGGTGAGGAGTGTAAAGAGCTGCTTTGATTGAAATAGATGGGGTTGGACTCCAGAGCCTCATGCATGCCAGATAAGTGCCCTACTGCTGGCTCAGCTACTAAATACCCCAACCCAAATGTTACTTCATTTCTAACCAACGTAGCAAATTTAATTACAAATGACCCTTTGGTGTGTCAGTGCTGCTCTAATAAAAACAGCCCTGGAGAAGACTGTTCTTCCCTCACAGTGGAGACCCAAGCATTGGACTTGGAGGTGTTCTTGCTGACTGCTTTTGATCGCCTCACTGTCTCTTCCTCAAGGACAGGCTCCTCAGTGTTACATTGCTGTATCTGTGGGGCACTTAGCAGCACTTTGTCAGCCATTGTTCTGTATTACAAATAGCTGAAGTTATTAGAAGCTGGTGAAGTATGTAAATGTAACCCAGTGTCAGTGCATGGATGTTAGTGGTTGTTCTCCCACCTCCCAGGCAGTGATGGTGACCTGTGGTTCATTCCCAGTTATAGACATCTAGGTTCCATCTGGGGTGTGTATATACTTAAAAGGACATCACGTGATTATGATGAACATATAAGCTGAAGACCTTTAACTCTTGAAATGAAATATGGTTTAAATGATCTCTAAGTCCTTTTGGGTTTGAACGGCTTAACCTCTGATGTTAGTTAATATTGGGAGGTGTCATAAAGTGTGTAGCCATTAGATTAAAATATGAATGGATAATTTTAGTAGTATGCCTGTACAATGGGAAATGCCATGTTTGTATTTTGAGAAGAATCCATTCTCATGGAGGAGCATGATTGATCTCCCGGAGTGAAGTCTCGCATTAGAATAAGCAGAGTTTAGGCCTTTGCTTAATAGCAATAGGTGTGTTACTAAGAGAGATCTCTCCTTACTCCTAAGGCCCCTCTTGTTCTCTCTCTGTGTGCCTGTGAGCGCGCAAAATAAATATATATGTGTGGGTACTAGCTAGAAACAAATTTGTTTCAAAATAAAAATACATAGTGAACCATGAGATTAGAGACACAGAGTAACTAGGGAATTTCGTTAAGATACCAAACTCCTTTTTTTAAATCTTAATTTAACACTTTTAAACAAATTTGAAAGTCACAAGAGTTGGATATTTAGATTGCTGCTCATTTGTCCTCTGGGTAAGAGGAGAGCCCGACTGTTGGTCGGTATAATACACTGTTTGACAGGAGGAAACTACAGCCCCAATATCTGCTGCTGTCAGAGTCAGGTTTGAAGGTGCATACCTGTAATCCCAGTCTTTGGGGGACTCAGAACATTCTGGCCAGCAAACACAATCCCCAGCTAAAACTAAAAAACTGTTATCTCCTACGGCCTAGGGATTAAAGCATTAGCCTCCAGCTCCTTCTGTAATGGTGATCGTATGTTGATCATAGTCCTTAGAGTGAGTGTCTCAAACCATTGGGCCACAATTTTAAAAGATTCTGAAAGGGTATAAACAAGAATAAGTCAGATCAGGGCTGGAGAGGCGGTTCAACTGTTAAGAGCATCGGCTGCCCTTCCAGAGGACCTGACTTCAATTGCCAGCAACCACAGCTGGCTCACAACCATCTATAACGGGGCCTGATGCCCTCTTCTGGCCTTCAGGCACACATTCAGATAGAGCACTCATACATCAATAAATAAATAAAGTAAATGAATAAGTCAAGTGTATGCCGAGAAGGACAGGCTGGCAGAATTAATACACTGCTCCTCCCATGCACTTTTGTCTTATAATGCTTACCTTTTTATGGTATCTAGTCAGCGGGTGACCTGAAGGCCAAAAGATGGACAAGTACATCTTTAGCAAAGCTTTTTGTTTGTTTGCTTTTGTTTAAGGAGCGAAGTGGTAAGTTGTGAGGGCTATTTGTATAGGTTACAGGCAGGTAACTCTTGTCAGTACAGAGTCCACTGTGCCCCAGACTCCAGGTTTGGACATTGGGTTACAGCAGTCAGTGAAACAGGCAAGTAAGTTCATGTGGATATATTCCATACAGTTTGCAAATAGAAAAACCATTAATGCTTGCTTTTGGCAAGGTGGATTTTGCTCTTTCTCTGTAGTCAAAAATATGCGTCATGCTGGCCTAACAAAGGAAAAGAAAATTAAATTGAAAATGGCTGAGAACTTGGATGTTTCTGCTTGAATTCATAAATATGGTCGATTGGTTTTATCATGTTTTCTCATAAAATAGTAGTGGTATGTGTTTCATCTATATAATTCTACCTTGAATTAAAACCTGAAGATAGCACAATGACTTCCAGTGCTGAAAATCATGACCCAGAACTCTTTAACTGTCCCTAAAGGGCTTTGTGTAGTCAGGAATTACAAATGCTTCACAGTAGGCAACGTAGGCCAGAGTTGTGCCTAACAAGACCTGCCTTCCCGTTGCTATGCTGCAGAAAGCCGTTGAACTGCATGGGTTTTGACACTCAGATCTTATTTTTATCAACCTATGTGTAAAGAAGAAAGCCTGGTATTATCATCTTATTTATTGTATATAACACTTAGCATTATTTTCTTTTGTGTATTTTGAATTCTATTTTAAGAGGCTTGTGTATTTTCTTTTTGTATAGTGTTAACTTACATTATTATTATGTGACTTGGAGGAACTGAAGAGAATTAAAGTTGACTGGCCAGAAATCAAACTTTTATTCTCACTGTCTGTTCAAGAAGCTGTGACACCCACTTCCATTCTCCTGCCAAATGTGTCCCTTCTATGTGTTGGGGGCATAGACTTGAAGCATTGTTGACCACGTTGGCAATTTGCCCAGAACCCAAATACCCTGTATAATTTGCATACTAATTATCATTGATTTGCATGCAGTATAGGCTAAACTGTCTCCCTGAATTTAAAGTAAAAAGATACTCTGAAGATTAAAACTTCACCTTTTACTGCTTTCCTTTTCTAGGTTGAAGAAGGGTGTAGCTGTGTGCTTGTAGGCCCGTCAGTCTCCACTGTCCTTGTGCCCAGAGTGTTAGACACTCTTGAGTTCACTTCATTTCTCTATTTCTTTTTGTGTGTGAGAGGTGATGTGGTCTTTCTGTGTACCCCTGGATGTCCTGAACCTCGCTCGTCTCAGCCTCCTGAGTGCTGGGTTAGTGTGTCACCCATCTCAGTTTGCTGTGGACTTTGACCTCAGGCTCAGACCTCCTCATCTGATCCTGGGTTAGTGTGTCACCCGTCTCGGTTTGCTGTGGACTTTGACCTCAGGCTCAGACCTCCTCATCTGATCCTGTCTTTTCATCTCCAAGTTCTTGCTGTGTAGCCCAGGCTGTCCTTGGACTCCAGACTGATCTCACCACACCTGACATCTCTTAGTTTTCTATGCTTTTACACATCATATTCTGCCACCTTTTTCCTCTCCTCGGTAATGATAAAAGGAATCATTTGTATCCCTCGCTGTGTGTCTGACGGGAGAAGGTAGAATGCTGCTGCTGAAGTGGTTGGTAAGGTAGAATTCATGAGACTGAAGGTGAGCTTTACTGCTAACCACACTCAGTGTTCTTCATTGCAAGATGCCCAGGATGACCAAGTGAATTCTTCTCTCTTCCCACTCTGATGTAGCTGACAAGTATTTTAGGACATGCTCTAGCAGTGCTATTTCTTGAGTACCTCAGAGATGTAGTAACATTTAAGTTCTTACCTGATTCAAAAAACGGTTTAAGTCTGTACGTTGTAACCATTATTTTATCTGCTCAATTCATCATCCCTCATAGTCAAGGCGTGAATCCCTTTGAAGTAATTATTAAATATACATATACAAATAAATGTATGCTAGTAGACACTATATATGGACACTATAAATCTAGATAGATCTATATGGCTAGACACTATCAAATTATGCAGTGATTTCTGAACTTTTTTATATTAAACAAATCCTGATGTTTATTCTATTCAAGTGGATATAATTTCTCTATTTACAATCCTATAAGATTAAATTGTGTTGGTTTTCTGTGCTTTAGCCATTCCCACTGATTGATTGATACCTGACTTTTCTTCCTACATACATAAGGTTTTAAGGTTGAAAATCAAACTGTGCTCTCTCTCTCTAGCACTCACATGGGATGCCTAGGGTCTCTCTCTAGCACTCACATGGGATGCCTAGGGTCTCTCTCTAGCACTCACATGGGATGCCTAGGGTCTCTCTCTAGCACTCACATGGGATGCCTAGGGTCTCTCTCTAGCACTCACATGGGATGCCTAGGGTCTCTCTCTAGCACTCACATGGGATGCCTAGGTCTCTCTCTAGCACTCACATGGGATGCCTAGGGTCTCTCTCTAGCACTCACATGGGATGCCTAGGGTCTCTCTCTAGCACTCACATGGGATGCCTAGGTCTCTCTCTAGCACTCACATGGGATGCCCAGGGTCTCACTCTAGCACTCACATGAAATGCCCAGGGTCTCACTCTAGCACTCACTGGGAATGCCCAGGGTCTCACTCTAGCACTCACATGAAATGCCCAGGGTCTCTCTCTAGCACTCACTGGGAATGCCTAGGGTCTCTCTCTAGCACTCACATGGAATGCCTCGGGTCTCTCTCTAGCACTCACTGGGAATGCCCAGGGTCTCACTCTAGCACTCACATGGGATGCCCAGGGTCTCACTCTAGCACTCACTGGGAATGCCTAGGGTCTCACTCTAGCACTCACATGGAATGCCTCGGGTTTCTGGTGGCCACTAGCATGACAAGGGGGCAGCAGGTGGCTTCAAGGTTTTTTACTGGTTTTAGCCAATGTAAGTAAACGGCATTTTCCTTCATTAAAGGTGCCGCTATTCTGATAGTCTTTTCTGGATTATTTCTGAAAGATTTACAAGCCCCAGTAATCATTGCTTGTATTGTCCTTTTAAAGTGTAGTGTTTATTTACATTTTTAAAAACTTTCTTTTGTTTTTGCCCTTTTTTTTTTTTAAACTAGATCCTTACAATAAATGAGGATGGATCACTTGGTTTGAAAACCCCTAAATCTCACGTTTGTGAGCACTGCAACGCTGCCTTTAGAACGAACTATCACTTACAGAGACATGTCTTCATTCATACAGGTATTGAATAAAAATGGGCTTGTGGCCATTAAAATTATTATTGTTATTTTCATCTTTGTATAAATGTCATCCAGTGTTAGGATCATAGCTAACGAGACATTGTCAATCAATTTGTAGCCAGACTGTCAGAAGGAAATGAAGAAAGACTAAACAAGAAGATAACTAGCGTGGATATATACATTTGTCTTAGTTGGGTACTTACTTGGTTTAAAACATTCTTTTTAAATAGAGAAGCTGTCTAATAATGTATTAAGAACCGGTCATATTTATTTTTCTATGCTAAGTATATGACCAGCACAGGCAGTGTTTGAAAATCAGATATTAGAAATGATAGCTAACAAAAGAAGTTAAAAGTGGAGAAAATGTTGAAAATAGAACTAAAGATGATCACACACCTGGAAAAGCAAGCTAGAGGTGTTAGGAGACTGATGGGGAGGGGAGGGGCCGTGGTGAGAGTGAGGAGGTTGTGGCCACACCTGTGCTGGGTCTCTCTGGGGAGGGAGGGCCAGGAGCACTAAAGCAAGGCTTCCCATGAAGTGGACCCCAGAACTCAGATAAGACTGCTCCCTAGAGAAGGGTGGCCAGCCACAGAGAAACAGGTGGGCATGTCTTCAGATAAGGAGGAAAAGTACCTGCCAGGTAGCCTGGGCAGGGCTTCCTTAACTTGTGAATCTTCCAGTTTTTATTAGAGTTTTTTATATTAGAAGGGTGTAAATTAATTTTTATCATTGTGTGCTTGTGAAAATGTAAAATTTTAAATTCTGAAGAAATATTTTGAGGGAAAGTAGAACTGTCAATGAAAAATGTTTTTAAAAATCATACGGTATTTTAGAATTTCCCAAAATTTGGGCTTCTAAGACTTAGAGATCCTCAGAAGTAGTGACTTTAAATGTTGTTTTATTCATTGACTAATGTGTGGATGTCAAATTATTTTAAGGCGAAAAACCATTTCAATGTAGTCAGTGTGACATGCGTTTCATACAGAAGTACCTGCTTCAGAGACACGAGAAGATTCACACCGGTGAGTGCTGTGCCCGCTAAGCTGAAGGAGGGAGGGAGGGAGGGAAGGAGGGAGGGAGGGAGAGAGGGAGGGGGGTCTGTCTAATAGGTGCAGGCCTTTTCCTCTCTTATCCTTCTTGCCACCCACATCCGTCCGTCCGTCTCGCTGTCCCTTTGTTCATCCTCAGTAAAGCAGTGCGGTTAGACCAAGGCCTAAATTACATGTGAGGAAGAAGTTTCTGAGTTAGCTGTTGACTAACTAGCTTGTGGCCTGTGTTTGGAGCACCCTTCATGGCTGTCTTCTAAGTCTCATTTTAAAACAAGTATATTTATATTTTAGTAAATGTAAAACCAAGTTTTATAAGTGACTTGATTTAGTACTGTTGACTTTTCTCCTTCGATTAGGTGGGTTTTTGAAATAGATTTACAGTGTTGAGAGAGAGAATCTGTAGAGTTTTGGGCTTTAGATTTCAATGGAATTGATAATGATGATGAAAAGGCAGTAGCATTGACAATTCTAAGTTGTTAGATTTCTCTGTATTCCTACTCAGTTAGATGTACAGAATCTGAAATGGGCCCTTGGGCACAGCCGTTGTTGTCAGTGACTTCCCTGCGCCTTTGTTGCCATCACAAAGAAGCCTGAAGGTGGCTGTTTTGCTGCAGCCTTGTGCCGGCTATGCAGCCTGTCTGTCCGGCTATGCAGCGTGTCTGTCTGCATTGGTGATTTCACTAGGAGACAGGGTCTTGCTCCTTATCTAAGAAGGCTGGAAACTCAAGTCTGTTCTTATGCCCCGGCCTCCTGAGCGCTGCTTTTATCAGCGTGAGCTGCTGTGCCTGGTTGAATGTTCTACTCTTTCAAATACTGCTTTGTGTATTACTAAGTGAACATTTATCACTTTCATATATACATTGAAAGAAAAAAATTGTCCTAATTTTATGTTACTTAATAGTTAAAGTGAAATTTCAATGCAGTAATAAGACCAGATAAGAGATTAAAATAGTTAAATATTTTCATGTGTTTATTAGATTTTGATGATTTATTCATTCATCTAGTGATTGATTTTTCGATGTTTTTCAGGCACTAAGAGTACACGGACTATATGGAAGGGTCTTCTGTTTTCTTTACTTTTGGAGATAAGAGGCATATAAATAAGCAGATGTAATTAATGCTGTAGGTTTCTTGAGAGTTACTCAGGGAAAGCCTTAGAAAAGTAGTTGAGGTTAAGTTAAAAATCTGTGTATGAATGGAATGCTTCTCACACACACACACACACACACACACACACACACACACACACACACACACACACACACACACACACTCACACACAGACACACACATATCTTGTGACTCTGTTATAGTAGGACGTCTCACGGTTCCAGGCTGCAGCCTGTCACAGGCCAGACAAGGCAGCATGGAGAGCAAATCCGAGCATGCTGGTTCAGTATTCTCTCCTCTAGGATCAAACCAGGGAAGGACGCTCCTCTTTTAGGCTGGGTCTTATCACAGCAATTGATATGATTAAGAAAATCCCCAAGGACATGTTCACAGACCAGCCAATCTAGACAGCCCCTGATTAAGACTCTCTTCCCAGGTCATTCTAAAGTGTGTTACATTGACTATTAAAGCTGAGTCACACTTGCTGATTGAACAAACACCTGTGTCAGACTGTGGGAACATTTTGGATTTGAGTGTGATGGCAGTTTACTGAAAATTTACTAAACACTGGTTACTGTCATTTAGTCCTCACACGAGTTTTGAAAGGCAGGTGTTACTGTCCTCATTTTGTCAGAATGTGTGGGAAAGTGGGGAGAGTCTGAAGGCTTCCTAACTTTCTACAGTCTAGTAAATGATGCTGACTAGACTACAGCTCAGGCTGTCACTAGGGACCAAGATGAGACAGGAAATAGAAATACAGCTCTTGTCTTTTTAAATTTTCTTCCTATCACTCAGCCAGTAATGACTTAGCTTCTCTGTATGCTTAGTAACATTTCGAAGGAGTGGAAAGGCCAGAGTCCTCACATTACAAAACTGCTTACAAGAACCCAAGGATTCCTTCCCAAATAAAAGTCCCTCCCTCCCTCTCTCCCTCTCTCCTTCCCTCCCTCCCTCCCTCCCTCCCTCCCCCTTTTTTCTCTCCTTCCCTTTCCATGCGCGTGTGTGCATGCATGTGTGTGTGCATGTGTGTCTGTGTTCACGTACCCATGTTGCCATAGTATGTACCTGGGTGGTGTCCCATCTTGTTTTTAGGCAGGTCCCTTGTTTCTTCTTCTGTGCTTTGTATTCCAGACTAGTGTTTCCACCTCCCCTCTTGGAATAGGAGGACCAGGATTACAAGTGTACACTAGTCTCACCTGAGGACATAGGGCTTCCATTGCAAGTGCTTTTACAAACCCATGGAGCTATCTCTCCAGCTCCAGAGTTTCTTTTGAAGAAAGGCTCTCCTCTGTTCACTGTCCTTCCTCATCACATTTCCTGTCAGGAACTAATAACAAGTTCTTTAGTTAGCAGTTCTTTACTTTCGTGGGTTGTTTTTACCAACAGGAAACTAGTTTTGTCTTCAAATCAAATTACCTATTTTGGAGCATATGAGAAGCATTTTCTTCTCTGGAGTTCTACTTGGCTTTCTGTGGCTGTAAGAAACATTACAGCTAAAAGCTGCTCAGGAGGAGGGAGCTTAGTCACCTTTACAGGTGAGGAGGTCAAAACCGATGGACAGGCCCTGAGGACTGATGCCTACTGCCTTCCTCTGGCATGTTTAGCTATAGACCCACACCTCCCTGAGCAAGGATGGCTCTCCCACAGTGGGCTAGACCTTCCAGTCTCAGTCAGCAGCCTAGGACTTGCCCACAGGCAGGTCTACTGGAGGCAGCTTCTCCAGGTATGTTTAGGATTTTGTCAAGTTTACAAAAATGTGACATATACTTATCTGCTTTTTCGTGTGGAGCAAGAAATGAGTTATCCAAGGTCAGCTGATAAGAGATTGTGCTGTGAGGTGAACTGTCAGGTTTTTATTTATTTTTGGAGTCAGAGTTTCACTGTTTAGCCCTGGCTGTCCTGCGACTCACTTTGTGTTCTGTAGACCAGACTGGACTTGAATCAGAGGTCCTTCTGCCTATGCCTCCACCGTGCTGGGATTAAAGGCACTTGCCACCAAGTCCAGTTCCAAACCCTCAGTTTTTAAAGACTTCATCCTTTACAGTATTTTGCATCCTAGAAGGCCTCATCACGTTGGTTCTCCTACCCCTCACTGCCAAGTCCATTCTGCTCCACTTGGCAACAAGATGACGTATACTTAATAAAATTAGTCTGAAATATCAAAGTCAACCACAGAGCCAAGCTATTCATGTAGTCAGGCAGTAAGTGGTGCATGCTGTTAGTCCCAGCACCTGAGAGGCAGAGGCAGGTAGATCTCTGTGAGTTTAAGGCCAGCCTGGTCTACAGACTAAGCCCTGGATAGGGGGGACTGTTACACAGAAAACCCTGTCTCAAAAAAGAACAAACAAAACAAGTCTGGAATATCAGAGGACAGAGCCATCTGTCCAGCTTTTGTTGTTTTTAATTGCAAGCTGTTTGGTCTGTGGCTCAGGCACGTTCCTGTCTAACTCTTATACCTTAATTTAACTCACATTTCTATTTATATTTAGCCACATGGTCTTGGTACCTTTGTGCTCAATGCAGCGTCTCATCCCACTTCCTCTGCATCTTGCTGTTGGCTGTTCTGCTCTTCCACTTCCCAGAATTCTCCTGGTCTGCTCTCCCCGCCTCCACCTCTGTCTAGCTTCCTGGCCAGTCAGCATTTTATTAAACCAATAGGAGTGACAAATGTTTACAGTGCACAAAAGCATAACTCGCTTGGCCGACTTGACAAACAATTTGATATTTTCTGGGATTCTTAAAAGTCAAGAGTGTAGCTAAATGTGGCTTCTATTTTGAACCTTTTAACCTAACCTGGATTGGTTATCACTTAGTCTTACCTCTGATACTGGGCTTGTCTGTTCCACACTATCCTAGGGTAAAATACTTTGTTATCTAGAAGCTAATCCCAGGAATTTTAGTCCTTCTAGAGTAGAGCTCTGAAAACTCATGTGTTTCCTTGGAACTGCTGTTTGGGGCACTTCTGAGAGATATATTTCTCTTTAGGAATATTGCAGGCCCTTTATTTGTGTATATTTTGGAGGATTCCAGAACTGCTTGGGTTTATGCTTCCATGGAACTGCACTATACCTCCCTATCCTTGGTAGGTTTCCTTTCTGAGCAGGTGCTTATGTGAGGTGCCTTTTCCTTTGCATCTCACAAAGATTATGTAGATGAAGATAGAAAAGTCTGTAACTGGCTGTGTTCTTCTTTAAGACAGCACTGCCTGTCATCATGTGGAAGGAGGGATGAGAGAAGGAATTCTAAGTAACAGTTTTTAATATTTTCCTGAACTTCTTTAGTCAGCCACAGAATACCTCTTCTGATTCTTGGTTTTAGCAAATATCGCTGCTTTTTATAGTGGAGGCAGTTTATTTCAGTAAAAATTGCATGAAACCATGTCTGTTTATTGGGAAGTTGATAAAAATACCCCCAAATTATAAAATTTTTGGAAAAAAAAATCCGAATTATCTTTATAGACTAGGTTCGCTAAAATTTATTTCAGGGCTAGTGAGGTGGCTTGGGTTGGTTGAGGCACTTACTACCAAGCCTAACAATGTAGGAGGAGAAGCGGATTTCTCACAGGTTGTCCTCTGACTCACACGTAGGCTGTAATATATGTGTGTGATATATCTTCCCCAAAATTAAATGTAATTTGACATTTTAAAAACTGGGGGCACCTCTTGCACATATATTTTCTTTATGAGTATAGTAAAAGTATGTGATGATACACCTTTGATCCTAACACTTGGGAGGCTGTATTGGAAGGTGGAATTCAAAGCCATCCTTAACACTACAGGAAGTTTAAAGCCAGTCTGAAGATTCTGTCTTACAAACAAAACAAAAAATTAAGAAATATTGGAAAATATGTCGTCTTTTGACTCTGACACATTAACAAAAATAAAGCAACAACAAACCCCACCAGTGTTTGGGAGAAACAGGTAAAGCATGGAAGCATAGGGAGGGGCTTAGGAACTGGGATGTCACTTAGTTTGGGTATGCACACACTCTCAATAATGTACTTGGCAGGCTAAGCTTCTTACCTGTCTGGACTGTGTATGCATACCTGTACTTCTAACAATATCCAGAAACCTAGCTGACACACAAACCTACACTGAGCTGTACCCCACTCTAAATAAATGTCTCATGTAGTCCATAATGGCCTCAAATTCACTATGTAGCCAAGCATGATCTTAAAATTCTGATCCTCCTGCCTCCACCTGTAGAGTCCTGGTCTTGGACATGTGCTAGCATGCCTGTTTTTTTTTTTTGAGGTGTAGGAAAATGAACTTTACAGCAGTCCTCAGTGACAAAGGATATTCCTGTTCTACAAATAAGGAATCTTAAGTTTTAAAACAGTGTTAGTCACTTACTCTAATACATGCAGCTGGTTGATGACATCACCCAGCTCTTCTGAGTTCATGCTATTAACCAGTTGCTATTGAAAGGGTACATTAAGCTCAAAGGAAAGTTTGGATTGTCCACTTTTGCTTCTAACCATAGAGGCTCTTATTTTGTTCATTCCTATAGCCTAAGGGTAATTGGGAGTGCTTGCCTAACATGAAGTCCGTGGAGCCGATTGTCTCCAGGATGGAGTGGACGGAGGCGGGCAGGATGACTAGGCCCAGGGAGTCAGTGAAGGAGGGATGAGAGGCTGATGAGGTGGGCTTTAGAATTAGACTGCCTACTTGATGTCAGCTTAGCAAGAGTGGATTTCTTCTGTCAGTGTTAGAAAGCATGGAGCATGGGAATTATGGCACTATTTGGTATTTTGTTATTTGTAACTACTATGAAATTTTAATATTTAATATTTTCCTTATAATGCATTCAGATGATTGGAAATGCACAACCATATTTATTTTAAATGCGGAAATATTTTTTCAAAACAATAAGACAACATTGCTAAACCTCAGATGTGATATTATTACCTCAGTTTGAAAATTAGACAAGGCTTAGAAGCCGTAAGTTACTACAGCAAAACAGGAGAGGCGCTGAAATCTTCGCCATGTTTTGATACTATTGAAAGTCCTCATGCCTGGGTTAAGTAGGTCAGCAGCATCCTGACCTGAGTAGGTCTGTTTGTCAGTGAAGTTTTTAATAACCTAACCTTAAAATTCATGTATTTTATTTGAATTTTTGACCAAAAAATGCGTTGTCTGATTTGTACATAATCGTGGTGAAGAAGAGAGTTCAGTCATTGAGCAGATAGAAGGTTTTGTGAGGTTCTTCCTACTCCTCTGGCCTCTTTGACAGTCTTTACATACTATCTCTGCCAAGTTTCTCTTATTTCCTAAAAGTGTTTTAATATCATTTTAGCTCACATTTGAGTTTTTGAGAATCTTTTGTAACTTGTTTTGCCTTGTGTTTAGTGTTTGGAGAGGTTGCCTTTCCTTCCCTTTTGCCTTAGTCTTGTTTATAGGTGAAGGACAGATATGAACAGCATTTAAAAGGAAAGTTTATCCCAAAGGAACTGAGGTCTAAATATATGAGCGCAGTGATTTCCAATCCCCTGCCCACCCTGCGACAGAAAATTTATTTTTTGAAACCAATTTTCAAGTGACAAAAGATGCTGAATAATTAGGAAGGTTTAAGAACTCATAGAGCAATGATCAGAACCTGGACACCAACAGTATCTTATATTGTACCAGGGATGCTGGCAAGTCCTTCTGCAAGAAGTTAGTGCTGAGCTACAGTGACTGAAGACTCAGCTCTCCCTAACATAGGCAAGAACATTTTTAAATACAGTCACATACTCGAAGTGAACAAATGCCATATTGAGTTAAGTCTCATTAAGGCTTTTTCTTTCTTTTTTTTAAAGACCATTTTCAAAAAGTTGTGGAAACATTTTGGTTTAACCTGAAGTGAGTCTGTCAAGTTTTGCTATAATTGATGGTAGGAAAAATATCTACCCGGAGCAGAGAAAACTGTTTGGACTAACACGAAGCTTCGGCAGTGGAAGCCATTTAAAGTCAGACTTTTCATTGTGTTATCTGTAGGTGCTGCCTTATGGGACACGTAGCAGTAGAATGACAGCAATGAGATTTGTTTACTCTAGTGGCTTAGCTGTCACTGGCTGTGATCCTAACTTTTCCTTCTGTAGGGCACTTGGATGTTTTGGAAGTGACACAGTTTTAGTGGGAGTTTTTTAACCTTTATTTATTGATGCATATGTGTTTGTGTGTGTATGTCATGGAGGTTTAGAGAGCAGCCCTCAGTAGTGGGTTCTTCCATCATGTAAGTTCTAGGAATTGAATTGAGGCCGTCAGCTTTGACAGTATGCATACAGTATATTTGACTCCTTGGGTCACCAAATCTAATCTACTGTCTATAGTCTTTATAGGAAAACTGTGCTCTCTGAGTTTTCTTCTCTGCCTTGTTGATCCCCTCCCTCCCTCCCCCTCCCCCTCCCTCCCTCCCTCCCCCCTCCCCCTCCCTCCCCCTCCCTCCCTTTACTATGACCTCTTGGCTTCAGCTTGTCCAAGACCTCCCGAGTACTGTGGCTTTCGTGTGAGTGATACTCTACTCTGGTCCCATCTGGACCACAGCTTGTGTGTTCAGCCCCCAGGAATACTTCCCTGCTCTCTGCTGATTGTTTAGCCCCAGATGAACAGAAACCAAGGTGGTTATTCAGAATCTAACATGAATGGCCTAATAGCCTTTCGCTTCCCTCTAAAAGGTAAAAGCCAAGTCTCGTTTGCCTGCCTCTCATAGAACAGTCTATAGACTTCTGAGCACTCGATGGCTTTTCCATCTCACAGCATGGTCAGGCCCTTCACAACGGTCTTTACTGTCCAGTAACAATCTGTGTGTGCTCCAGTTTGCTTTTCTGTTGTTGGGATTAGACACTTTGACTACAAGCAGCCTGGGGACACAGCCCAGAAGGCAAATACCATGTTTTACAGGTAATAGTGCTGTGACCGAGGGACCTGAGCAGAGCTAGTGAGAAAGCTGCTTTCTGCCTTGCTTCCCCTCGCTGCTCAGCGGCCTGCCTTAGAGCCCACCTGCCCAGATGTGACCCCACCCACAGTGGACTGAGTTGAGTCCTTCTGTATCAGTGAGCAGTTGAGAAAATGCACCACAGGCCAATCTGATGGAAGCAGTTCCCTCCTCCTTTCCATCATTTCCCACACATTTTCTTTGTCTTCATCTAAATTCTGTTGTTTATCACAGCTACTCCTTTGCTTATATCCATTGTCTTTTAAAAGTTTTTTAAATTATTTTTAAAAGTATATTGGTGTTTTTGCCTGCACGTATGTCATTTCACCACTTGCAGGCCTGGTGACTGAAGAGGCTGGAAGAGGGCATCAGGTTATCTGGAACTGGAGTTAGAGAGGTGATTGTGAGCCCACGTGTGGGTGCTGGGAATTGAACCTGGTTGGGTCCTCTGGAAGAACAGCCAGTTCTTGTCTTTATAAGACTTTCTTTTGTGTGGCCAGGGTCCCAGGGACTGAATTCATGTGTGTTCAAGGCAAGCACTCTACTACCACCAGGTGCCTTCTTAATCTCTGCCCTGCCACCACCTCTTTTGCCCATAGAACCTATTTGATCCACTTTAATTTTAGTTAAGTATAACTGTATTTCTCTTCATTTGACTGGGAATTAAAAAAAGCTATGCCAAACTATAGTCGGCCTACTTTACTGGTATTTTGCTTTTACTTTTTTTTTTTTGGCAAGAGGTCAAGAGTGGTATGTGCTTGCTATACTTCATATGTGAAGGTCAGGGGACAATTTTTATGACTTGGCCATCATGAGTATCGAATCCAGGTTGTCAGGCTTGGCAACAAACATCTTTGCCACTCAACCATCTCTCTGGCCCTGTGGATGACGATCATTTAACAACGGGTTCTGCATACCTACTGCTAATGGTTACTGGAGTTCACTCATCTGCAATGGGTCTACAGTTCAGTCGGTGGACTATTCAGTATCTGTGCTTATTTTGTGTTGCCTTGTGTCTAGTTCACTATATAGCACACAGCAGAGCTGGGTAGTTGGGACAGAGAGTGTATGACCCTTCAAAGCCATAATGTGGGTTTTTTTTTTTTTTCCTTAACATGTTGAAACTTTCATTTTGTGTTTTTGTTTGTTTGTTTTGAGACAGAGTCTCACTGTTTAACTTTGGCTGTTGTGGAACTTACTGTGTTACTAGGCTGGACTCAAACTCAACAGAGATTTATCTTCCTCTGCCTCTCAGGCACTGAGACTAACGGCCTGGTTGTTCATAGTTCTTTTAAAGGAAAAGGTTATCATCTTTTTTTTCCTTAAATGTGTTTTTGAACTTTCTCCTTTCCCTAAAGCCCCAGCATTTCTGCCTCCCCCTCACTTTTGGTTTGTTGCTTATTTACTGTATAATGGGGAAAATTGGATTCACACATTGAGATAAATCTCTTCATCCACATATTGGGATTCTTTCGGTGGAAGATGAGCTAATTAACTTCCTTTGAATGATGACAATTGAGAGTAGGTAAAGATAGCAAAGGTTTGCAAAGTCAGGGCGGTGAGAGGAGATAGAATCACTCTGTGGAGGCAAAGGATGATTGACATCTAATAGTGAGCTGGAGTAAGAGTGAGGGGAGTCTGGGAAGATTTATTGTAGTTTACAGATCATCGGAGGCTTTTCAGTGATTAGTATAGATGTGGTAGAAGTAGTTTATTTATAGGTAAGTTTTAAATTTATTATTTATTTATTTGGAGTTTTGAGACAGTGTTTCGTCTGTGTATACCCGGCTAGCTTGGAACTCACTCTGTAGTCCAGGCTGGCCTCGAACTCAGAGATTCATCTGCCTCTGCCTCCTGAGTGCTGAGATCAAAGGTGTGCACCACCACCACCCAGCAAGGAGGAAGGATATATGTTGTGCTAAGACTTAACAGGATTCACATAGCAAACAGCATTGCTGCTTTTAGTGTCCCTTGTTCATCTTTTGAAAACACACACGTCTTTGTAAACATGCTGTATATTGATGAGAAGTTCTATCAAACTCTTCTCTTTTTGATGGTGCTGATTTTCTGTCTATTGTTTTGCTTCTTCCAGAATATTATTTAAATGAAAATGTATGTAGCCTTCTGTCTGATTTCTCTCAGCAGAGTAAATTTAAGGCTCTTGTGTTTTTTGATGAATCAGTAATTTGTTCCTTTTTGTTGCTTTCATTTTATAGATATAAGCACTTGTTGAGGCATATTTAGAATTGTTTCCAACTGTAAAGATTGCATACAGGGGCTAGAGAGATGGCTCACATGCTTGGGAGCATTTGTTGCTCTTGCCGAGGTACCCAGATTCGAATCCCAGCACCCACACGGTGGCTTACAGCTAACTTCAGGTTTCCAGGAGATCTGATAACCTCTTCTGATCTCCAGTGGTACCAAGTAGGTACATGGTACATAGGTAAACATGTAGGCAAACATTCATGAGCATGAAATAAATAACTTTAAAAATTTGAGTACACTTTTTGGTGAACATGTTTTGATTTTTGAAAAATAGCTTGTACTGAAATAACTAGTTATAAGGCAAACAGACATTTTATAAGAAACCAGTTGACTATACTAAAATGATCTTGCCATTTTACATTTTTATGGTAACTGATAAGTTTTCAATTTGTTTTGCCGCTCTTACTAGATTTTGAGACAGGGTATTACTATAGCCCAAGCTGGCTCCAAGCTCCCAGTGTAGCTGAATGTTAAGATCCCACGTGAGTGCCTCCATGTCCCATTTAATCTGCATTCTTGGCATTGTCGTTGGATTTCGGCCATTCCAGCAAATTTGTATTGTTGTGGTATTTTAGTTTAAAAATAAATTTTGTTTAATTCTGTGTGTGTGGGTAATTTGCTTGCAAATATGTCAGTGTATCATGTGATGTACACCTGGCTCTAATGGAGGCCCAGAGTACAGCATTGGATCCCTTGAGCTTAGACTTACAGAGCCACCACGTAGTTTAAGCTCTGGGAGCCATGCTCTTACTTGCGGTTCCTAAGGACCTAAGAGGTTGACCATCCTTTCATGTTCTCACCTGCGATGACACAGCGAGAGTGACATGCTTGATTCTCTCACACATTAAAGGAAATCGCAATTTTTCTTTACTGTTGTTTTGAGTTTATCAGTTACATAATTAGTACTTTTTCTACTGAAGATTGATGTAAGACTTCAATCTTTTCTTGGATATGTAATAATTAACATTATTTAATTTACATTAGTATATTTTCTGAAATGTATAGAAATGTAAGTATAAAGATGACAGATACTAGGTTTTGTTATTTTTTCTATTACAATTGGGACATGTAAGAAAAGGTTTGGAGCCCAAGTTTTATTATTTACTTAAAATATTTTTAATTTAGGTGAGCAACTCGGGTTTAGTGTGTGTTCCCACCACTATGACTGTGTGTCAAAGCCTTTGAAAGGTCACTACCTAGTGTACTAGCCTCACTGTATGGCACCGAAGACTATTACTGCCGGGAGCCTGCAGTAACAATAGCTTCTGCAAAGCACTTTATTCTGGAGGGGCCCTCACTTGCCTTCTAGGTCTCTCTGCCCTGGCTGATGACAGATGGGCCTGCCTCTCCTTTGGATAGTCCAGTTCACAGTCATTGCCTTAATGCTGAAATACCCTGAGCACTTGGCAGAATGTCCCAAGACCTCTAGCAGCCCATGGACCCGTCCAGTGCCAGGCCTATGCCAGCCCTTGTCTTGACCTGGCAAAACCACCAGTTTAGGCTTCCGTGTTAATAGGCCGGAGTCATGCCAGAAGCCCGGCCCTATAGACAAGTCAGGGTACAGTATGCTGTGAGCAGCAGCATGAGCCAGGGGGCACACCCCCCCCCCCCCCCCCCCCCCCGGTCTTTCACTGTGCTGTTTGACCTTTTAACTACCTTACCCAAACATAACATGAAATCCACGTGCATCTCCTTCTGCAAACCAACAAGAGCTCACTAGTTTACTTTATATATAGTGTGTGATACAAACTTAGATTTGCATAGTATATATTTTTTCTAGATACAAACTTAGATTTGCATAGTATATATTTTTTCTAGAAATCTGGTTAAACTTTATTGTCTTGAAATCCAACTGAAGCATTAAAAAGAATTTAAATTGACCAGGCATGTTGGCACATTTCTGAAATCTCAACATTTCCGAGGCTGAGGCATCAGAATCACTGCAAGTTTGAGTTCAGCATGGCCTGCATGTCATAGTTTAGTCAGAGCCATAGTGCAAGGCTCCATCTCAAACAATATGCCAATGAATAGATCTGAAAAAAAAAAAAAAACCAACTATCAAATTAAAATGTCATTGAAAAATATATTGACTGACTATACTTAAAATTATATATAGAAAGATTCACGCTATACTTAATAACTAAAGTGCAGTTATCACTTATGTGAAATTACATTGGGATCTCAGTTAAGGACCTAGCATTCGTCTTGAAAGTCAGTAAATAATCACGAATACTCCCGCCTGCTACAAATAGTTGTGTGAACGTTTAGGTGTACTGCTTCAGTGCTGCTGCACTCTGTTGTAAGGCAGCTTTCTTTTTATTGAAAGTAGTTGTTTTCCCCACATCTGAGCTTTCTTTCCTTAACACATATTCGACACCCATCCTTCCTTTGAGACAGCGTCTTTTATGTCTTCCCATCATGCCTGACCGTTTTCTCTCTATTGAAAACAAACAGACGAATTAAAATAAGACAGATGGAAATAAGAAAAGAAAAATCATGAGAGGCTCATTCACATGGAAATTGTAATATATATAAGCAGAGGAACAATAAGGCAAAACTGCGCAGTTGTGCCCCCCCTGTCCTGGAACTCACCCTGTAGGTCAGGCTGACCTGAACTGGGAGATCCCCCCCCCACAGGATTATTGACATAGCCACCACCTCTTTCCATTGAGAATCTTCAAACCTCCATTCTTTTGCCAGTTCAGTTAACCCGACACCGACGGGTTTTCATGTTACTGTGGGGTGTCCAATGTTTTTAATAAGCTGGTTTTCACTTCATGATTTGTAATTTGTCTCAGATGTAATTTCCTAGGTCGTGCCTGGGCTCCTAGCCTAATAAATGGCTTTTTTGAACCTCCTGAAAGGACTATGTTAAAAATCAGTCACGGTGCTCCCAAAAATTAGTAACAAAATTACTGGGTATTCAGTAATTTTTGTTTTATCTTTGATGAGTTCACTTTAAGGATATTTTAATTTGGTGTGTATGAATGACCCAGTTGCTGCATTTTATATATAATCGGTTTCTGGACATAATAATATTGACTACCAGTCTATTTTATTGTTAATAACTGACATATTTTTAAATTATTACATTGCGCTAGATTTAATTCTCAAATCACTAATTTTTATACGTTGTCTGCTTAATGTTTGGTTCTGAGGTATGCTCTGATGGTGTCATTTTACAGATGAGAATATCAGCTCTGGAGGCTTCCTAGTTAAATACTGAGGCCGGCTTTAAACCCAGCTCTTGGTTGGAGAACCTGTGCTCTTAAGAACTATTTTATGTCTCTTCTCCTAATACTACATCATCTTTTACCATAATTATTTTCCTAACACATAATGTCTATATTTTTAAAAAATTAACAAATAAATTACACCAAACATGGTGCCTCGTGTGTATAAATCCGGTACTCATGGCTTGCCATGAGTTTGGTCCAGCCTGAGTTACAGAGTGAGACCCTGTCTCAAAGGTTAAAGTTGTACAGCACAAACTTCACTGGTAAGACCAGGTGAACATTGTCGGAGGTGTGATTTTTTTTTTTTTCTTTCTTTCTTCCTCTTGTGGGGCGGCTCAAACAGGGTCTCTTATAGCTCAGACTAGCCAAAGGTGCCCTTGAACCTGCTTTACCTCCCAGTACTCCAAGTACTGGGGTTCTCAGTTTGGGCCACCGTGCCTCGGTCATAAGTATGTTAAACCTAGGTTTTTCATGGTTATTATTTAAAGTTTTACTTACAGTATAGTTAATAATAAATTTTCTTGATTATTAAATGTTTTCTAATTATTAAAATAAAGAACTAATTTGGGATAATTTGTGTTGTGTTGGAAAATACACGTGGCAGCTTTTGGAATTGAAGAAAGTTTAGAGCTGAGAAGTCCAGTTTGAGGATAGCCTGGGCTACACAGAGAAACCCTGTCTCAGGAAAAGTCAGCAAAACAAAACAAACAGGAGGAGGTAGAGGAGGGGCACAGTGATAGTTTTTGAAGTGTTCAGTTTTACTTCTGTCCACTATCTCTTGCTGTGCTGTGGAGTTAGAAGAGGAGTGTGCATCCTGGCAGGACCTCGGTTAGGGTTTCCGAGGCCTATGTGTTGAAGACTCGGTCCTCAGTTACTGACCTACTCGGTGGATTATTCTTGGATGGATTTATGATATGGTGACATTATTGGGAGGCAGTAAAAATTAAAATAAGGCCTAGTTGAGGGAAGGGATCATGGAGTAGCACCCTGGAAAACTACAACTCTCCTATTCTTTCATGCGTTCTCTGTTTCGGGGCCACATGGTGAACAGCCTGTTTCACCAGTCTCTCATTTCTAAAGGTACTTAACTTATCACCTGTGTGTGAGTGGGAGTGGGTGGGTGGTGTGTATATGAGTTCAGACATGCATGTGCCATGGCACATTTGTGGATATCAGAGGATAAAGCCTACAGTCAGGTAGTTCTCTGATTTCACTCTGGGATCTAGGGACTGACCTCCACTTGTCAGAGTAATGTGGTCTTCTGGCTTACTTTTCTATCAGTGATAAAATGCTCCGGCCCAAAGCATCTGAGAGGAGGAGAGGGTTTTATTGGTTGACATTTGCAGATCACAGGCCATCATTTAGAAAAATCAGGATCAAAATTGAGGCAGAATCCATGGAGGAATGCTTCTTACCCTGTTACTCAACTGTTACATGCTCAGCTTGCTTTCTTAGACTGTCCAGGCTCGTGTGTAGGAATGACACCACCCACAGTAGACTATCCTCTCATGTCACTTGTCAGTCAGGACAATCCCTCACAGACATGGCCATAGGCAGCTCTTCAGTTATTTATGTCTTTAAGTGTGTCAGCTTGATAATAAAAACCATTGGGTACACGTGACACACGCCTTTACCGCTTTCGATGGCTGCCACTGCGTCTTCAGTTCTCCACCTCGTATATAGAAACAGTGGAGCCAGCCATGGCCTGAAGCCTGTGAAGGTGGGGGACAAATGAATTCTTCCTTCTTCGTTTTTAATTATTTATTTCAGGTATTTGTTGCAGTATGGAAAAGGTAACTAACACTACTAGGTAGTTAGAAGGGCATTATATCACTTTCTAGGCCAGGAAATGTCTTGAGCGAGAGCGATGACAGTGGGAAACTAACAGGAATCAGTAGGATCTTTTAATTGGGCAAATATGGAGCAACAGGGTAAAGTTGTGCAGGCTTCTGGCTTTAGCAGCTAAGTGAATGGTAGCACCATTGTAATCTCAGCTGTGTTGAAGATCTTACGTTAGTGTGAGATGTGATGTGTTTGAGATGTGTAAGTATCAGAAATGTCAGGTATGGAGCTATGGCTTAATGGTTAAAAAGCACTGACTGCTCTTGCAGAAGATCCTGGTTCAATTCCCAGCATCTACATGGTAGCTCCCAACTACCTGTAACTCTAGTTCCAGGGGATCTGACACCTACTTATGGCCTCCTCCAGCACCATGCTCACATAAAGTAAACACATATGTACATGAAGGCAAATACTCAGACACACAAATAAGTCTAAAATGAAAAAGAAATAGATATGTTGAATAGACAGATTGGAGGTGTGAGTCTGGAGATCACCGTAGACAGCTTCTCTCTTGCCAAAGTAAAGGACAAGGAATGAGAAAGGTAGAAGGCTGGGACAGTCTTCTAGATAGAACTAAAAGGAGGGTCAGCTGGAAAGGGCAGCAAGAACAGTTGAGGAAGAGCAGCGTCCCCGGCTGAGTGCCAATAGAGGATCAATGAGATAATTGAAGAGCTCTTTGCTTAACAACTTTATGGTGATTTTCAATGACCGTTCTGAGCCTGTGGTGGTACCTGCCATACTCCTGGCATTTGAAAAGCTGAGGCAGAATGGTGAATTTGAGGCCATCATGGGCCTAAATAGTAAGTAAACTTCATGCCGACCCGGGCTACATATCAAGACTATACCATTTTGACAGGATGGGGTGCAGAGAAGAAGAGCTGGTTCAGACTGTCCGAGGTAGATTGTATGCTAATGAAGCCTACGCCCTACAGCACTCAGATACAATCCACCCACCACCTACTGTAGTGGATGCTAACATGAAGTGACACCGGCTGTGGGTACTTGGTGGAGACAGCAAAGTCTGGAGGGCAGAAGTCAAGACTGTGTGTCTCTGGTGAGGGCTTCTAACCATGCCACATCATGTCAGGTGGCCTCATTGCAGAGTGTGAGTGATCAGGAGGGAAACAGGAGGCCACAGCAACCATTTAGTCCTCATGGGGCTACAAAAGATATGTTAGTTCCTTTGAGGGTGTTGTCCTTGGTGGTGTAATCACTCACACTAGGCTTCATTTCTTAGATTCCACCGTATCTCCCAGTGCCTTTGTGGGGCCCACCCAAACCATAGTGGCCACTATCTGTTACAGGATTCCTACATCCTTACCTGTATGGTCTGTAGTGTCATGTGACCAGAGTGAAACACCACGGTCAGGACTAAGATTCCCCCGAGCCTTTGGGCAAGGAACAGTGAAGGGCATATTGAGAATGTCTTTCTCATGTGTTATGCTTTCCTGAGTGAGTTTTTAAAAAGAACTACAAACATTACTTATGTAAATTTGTATGTCAATCATAAAATCATTTAAATCTTTTCCATCTCAAGCCCTCCTAAGAAAAAGCAAGAAGGAGATTTCCTTTGGACTGGAAAGGTAGCTCAGTGGTTAAGAGCACTGACCGCTCTCCCAGAGGACCCTGATTCAGTTCCCAGCACCCATAGGGCAGCTCAGACCTATGTGTAACTGTGAGATCTGACACAGCTCACACCTGTGTGTAACTCCGGGATCTGACACCTTCACAGACACACATGCAGGCAAAGCACCAATGCACATTAGAGAGAAAGTTTAATTTTCTCCAAAAAAAAGTTTCATTTAATTTTTCATAGAGATGTTGTCCGTTTGTCCCCACCTCTACCCAGCTGTAGCACACACGGAACAAGACATCAGTGCTGCTGCTTGTTAATATGTGTGGGAATAGTAGCTAAGCTAGGCAGGTAAGAGAGATGCTGAGGTCATGTTCTTCAAGGTGCATGGGCTACGTAGTGAGACCTGATCTCAAGAAGAAAAGGTGTAGCTGTACACACATACATGGGGAATATAAGAAAAGAATATTTTATAGTGTTCAGTATCATTCTGTTGAGTGTGATGGGGAGCGTCAGTTTTCCGGAAACTATTCAAGATGACTCTGTTGCTCTGCTGTTCAGACATCCCCATTTATCAGTCAAGTTATTTGAACTCACAGTAATGTTTCCCTACAGCTAAGAAACCCTTAAAGGTTAAAGAAAGGGATGATGAGTGTGTGTGTCCGGTTGACAGCACCCACTTTGACTCTTTCCACAGGCACGCCAGAAACTCAGTTTGAGTTAAGACAGAGAAGCAAATAAACCTTACCTTTGTTTTTGTTGTTCTGGGCATGAAACTTAGGACCGCACGTGTGCGTGGGAAATGCTGCCCCAGCACTGTCTGTGTTAGTCAGCTTTAGTTCAGAGGTATCTTCCTGGGGTCCAGATTTCATTTGCTCACAATTGCTTTAAAGGAGTTAAGAGTGATACCAGCCATGTGACTTGAGTGTGACCCCCTAGGAGCCACATGTTAGGAGGAGAAAATGGATTCCCTCATTGAAATGTCCTTTCACCCTGCCTGCCATGTTACACGTGTCGTCCTTCCAGGAAAAGCAGGAATTTAAACATAAAAAAGACAAAATAGCTGCAGCTGAGGTTGACAAGGTAGCTCAGCCCATGTTGGTGCTTGCAGCAAGACTGACTGAGACCCTAAAGGTTCACATCCCTAGACTTCCATGGTGGAAGGAGAGAGCCAGCTCCTATAAATTGTCTTTTGACCATTGCATGTGTGCCGTGGTGTATGGCACATGAATGAATGAATGAATGAATTCTCCACATATGATACAATATTTTTTAAAAAATTGAACCCAAGAATTATGTTAGATTACATGTATGACATTCTTTTAATGTGCCTGCTTTCAGCCTTTAGTATCTGAAGACCTTTTTTTTTTTGTCATTTAAAAAGAGCAAGTTATTGTGACTGTCAAAGGCTGTTTATGTTAAAGATTGTTTTGGCAAAGTAGTCCATGATTTTACAGTGTTTTGTTTTAAATTTTTTAAATCATGAATTAGGTGAAAAACCATTTCGCTGTGATGAATGTGGCATGAGGTTCATACAGAAATACCACATGGAAAGGCACAAGAGAACTCACAGTGGAGAAAAGCCTTACCAGTGTGAATACTGCTTACAGGTAAGTGGGCCACCTTGAACACTGCCCACTGCAGTGTGAAATAACAAACAGTTAGGTACCGTGTGTGACTAGAGCCATTTGAGATCTTAAGCTCTTTGGTTAGATTTATAATAGAAACTTGATCAATGAATTGGTTTGGAATTACTTATATTGTTATTAATTATCTTGTTTCTTTTCTTCTCTTTTTCTGTTGACCAAAAAAAAAAAAAAAATCATAAAAACAACAACAAAAAACCACTTCCAACCTCTGATTTCAACAGTATTTTTCCAGAACAGATCGTGTATTGAAACATAAACGTATGTGCCATGAAAATCATGACAAAAAACTCAACAGATGTGCCATCAAAGGTGGCCTTCTGACATCAGAGGAAGATTCTGGCTTTTCTACATCACCAAAAGATAATTCACTGCCAAAAAAGAAACGGCAAAAAACTGAGAAGAAATCATCTGGGATGGACAAAGAGAGTGCATTGGACAAATCTGATGCCAAGAAAGACAAGAACGATTACCTGCCTCTCTACTCTTCCAGCACGAAGGTGAAAGATGAGTACATGGTCGCAGAGTATGCTGTTGAAATGCCCCACTCTTCAGTCGGAGGGTCCCACTTAGAAGATGCATCTGGAGAGATACACCCACCCAAGTTGGTTCTCAAAAAAATCAACAGTAAGAGAAGTCTGAAACAGCCCCTGGAGCAAAATCAAACCATTTCACCCCTATCCACTTACGAAGACAGCAAAGTTTCAAAGTATGCCTTTGAGCTTGTGGATAAGCAGGCTCTATTGGACTCGGAAGGTAGTGCTGACATCGATCAAGTGGATAACTTGCAGGAGGGACCCAGCAAACCTGTGCACAGCAGCACTAATTATGATGATGCCATGCAGTTTCTGAAGAAAAAGCGGTATCTTCAAGCTGCAAGTAACAACAGTAGGGAGTACGCACTGAATGTGGGTACCATAGCTTCTCAGCCTTCTGTAACACAGGCAGCTGTGGCCAGTGTCATTGATGAAAGCACCACAGCATCCATATTGGATTCCCAGGCACTGAATGTGGAAATTAAGAGCAACCATGACAAAAATGTTATTCCAGATGAGGTCCTGCAGACTCTGCTGGATCATTATTCCCACAAAGCTAATGGACAGCATGAGATTTCCTTCAGTGTTGCAGATACTGAAGTGACTTCTAGCATATCAATCAATTCTTCTGACGTACCTGAAGTCACCCAGTCAGAGAATGTTGGTTCAAGCTCCCAAGCATCCTCTTCAGATAAAGCTAACATGTTGCAGGAATACTCCAAGTTTCTGCAACAGGCTTTGGACAGAACTAGCCAAAACGATGCCTATTTGAATAGCCCGAGCCTTAACTTTGTGACTGATAACCAGACCCTTCCAAATCCGCCAGCATTCTCTTCCATAGACAAGCAAGTCTATGCAGCCATGCCCATCAATAGCTTTCGATCAGGAATGAATTCTCCACTAAGAACAACTCCAGATAAGTCCCACTTTGGACTCATAGTTGGTGACTCACAGCACCCGTTCCCCTTTTCAGGTGACGAGACAAACCATGCCTCTGCCACATCAACAGCAGACTTTTTGGATCAAGTGACTTCTCAGAAGAAAGCTGAGGCACAGCCTGTCCACCAGGCTTACCAAATGAGCTCCTTTGAACAGCCCTTCCGTGCTCCATATCATGGATCCAGGGCTGGGATAGCAACTCAATTTAGCACTGCCAATGGACAGGTGAACCTTCGGGGACCAGGGACAAGTGCTGAATTTTCAGAATTTCCCTTGGTGAATGTAAATGATAACAGAGCTGGGATGACATCTTCACCAGATGCCACAACTGGCCAGACTTTTGGCTAAAAAAAAAAAAAAAAAAAAAAAAAAGTGTGTAAATAATATTGGCACTTTAGAACAGATTAATCAAGAGTGGGGTTACTCTGTGTAGAATGGAGTGCTATACAGATCTAAGAGCAATGCGTTCATAGCAGGCTGATAAGAATAGCAAGATAATCCAATAGCTGCATTTTGTTTGGTTAGTCCGCATTCCTTGAACTGCCTTACGTGCTGTCTCAATGATTACTTGTTTTAGATCAGAACCTTGCTATTCACCCACCCAGATAAAAAGGAAAGAAGACTTTCGCACAATTGTTTCCTAACTGATAACATTGTACATTCTTAGGAGAGTAGTAATTGTGTGAAATTTCCTCATACTGTTTCTAAGTTTTTCAGCATAGTATTGCACTTCATCAGGGAATCCGAGGATACTTCACAGACAGTGAACTTAAAAGTTTCAATGTCAAGAGATTATGGCTTAAATAAGTAGTTTGTCCTATAGGGGAATAAAAAGAAACCACCTTAAAAAATGATCTGCCATATGCCCTTGATTTTCCTTTTGCATTATATTGACATGTGTTTTTTTAAGAAAAAAGTAATAAAAATCTGATAGTCTAAGACTCCACTATTTAAAAGCCTAATTACTTTTAAAGTATGTATACTTTCAGAACTTTTACCAAAACACACAATTGTTGAAGCATTCACTTCTCAATGGAAGTATGCATAGTATGGTGTCAGTTTCTTTGTACAGGTATACTTAGATTTTTTTTTATGATTTTTCATGTGCAAGTATCAAGGTTTGAAGTTTTAGTAAAAAATAAATATTCTGTAGATTACATTCCCAAGAAAATAATGCTTACACAAAATGTATATTCCACGTTTTAAAGCTGAAATGTATTTTACTTTACACACTTCAGTTGACATAGAGCACTTAGGATTAATCTGGTATTTTTGATTTCTCAAAGTTAAAAAACATAGTTTTTTAGGTTTGATATGGTTGTGTCATAATCATCTCGTAATTGACAATTTTGCTTTTTGGCAATAAAAGGAAGTTGGGATATCTTTGGACTGTAAAACTGGTTTAATTCTTCTCTTTCTGGACTCTTGATAGATTGGATAATTAAACAGTATTCCAAGAAACTAAAGAAATGGGCATTTTAATTGCTTACTTAGGTTACTTTTAAGTGAATACTGCTCATGACAGTTTTACAGAGCGAAAGTGCTTACTGATTCCAGTAACTGCAATTTCTTTTTCAGCTAGATGAGTGATCGGGAATTTTTGTTGCATTTCAAAATCTAAATAAACTATAGACTTTATCCTTATACCACGAATGTTTTTTTTATATATGTATACTTTGTCTTAAAATAATACAGCATGGTACAATAAATAGTGCTTTTATATACATATATATATACACACACTTATGAAGAATGTTGGTTTGAGTTACACATTGGACGGATTTAAGTTTTGGAGACTTAACATTAGTTACACTGCTCTGATTTGTTCCTCTTTTTTTTTTTTTTTTTTTGTTTTGTACCTAAATTTCTGCCATCTCTATCACAACACACCCGTGGTGACCTGGAACTAGTACCCTTGGGAGATGAAGCGTTCATTAATTTCCATTTTCACTTTGCTGTTGACCTGTAGATCTGTGTGCTTCGTTTCAGTGTTGAGTATTTAAATTATTTTTCTTTTATTTAATGTTATCCCAAGACTGTTCTCATAAGGAAAGGGAACAAAGAAATACCCTCCCCTAGTATCCTTCACTTACACCCATTTATTTTTTTAATATGTTGGTGTTTTTATGATAAGGAATATAAGTTATGTTTAATGTGGTTTCCTCTACATTTTGTTAATGAAACTTTGCTTGAAATCGTAGTTTTCCCATCTGACAGCTTCTGTCAGATCTTCAAGAACTTTTAAAACTTCTTTGAAGTAAATATTTTAAGTTCTGCCGTTATCGATCTGAAGACTAATGTGTGTCTATGATGGCACATCACGTAACCACAGGAATGCTTCATCAGATGAGGTGTTATGGGACCTAGCTCACCCTGGTGGGCGTTTGTATTTTTCTCATAGTACTTTTGATAAGAGTAAACATTTATTTCCTAAGTTGAGCCTGATTTAAAACAAAACAAAAGAAAAAAACCCTGTAGCTCCACTGAGAATTTGATGCGCTTCTTGTACAGTATAAGTAAGGGGTTTTGTTTGTAACATCACCAGCACAGGTTTAAGAATGTGACGGTTGCTGAGCAGTTCAGATAAGCTTAGGAAGAAAAGCCTTTGAAAATGGAAGTTCTGTAAACAGAATTTCAGGCGGTGCATTCCTGTCTTAAACACATTTCTTTAAATCTACACGATGGCAGACTTTTCTACCAGCTTATAAGCATTTGAGATAACTAATAGCCAGCATAACGTACTGACTTACCATTTAACTACAGCAGTCACTCTTACTGTGAAGTCCTGAATGCCTGCCAGGCCTAGCTTGTTTCTTGCTTTGGATGGATCCCTGTCAGTTCACACTTCTTATCTCTCTCAGTGAGCAAATTCTACAGGAGTAGCTCCTGTGAGCTACTTTGCTCACCTCAAGGCTCTTCTGCTTTTTCTGACAGGCTCTTCTTGGTCTGGTCTGGTCTTGGGAGAGCTCTCCAGCATCTGAAAGCATTGTTTTTGAACTTCAGTTCTTACTGCGCATATGTTTCATTGGGTTTGGAATAGCTGAGTGTCGTGTCGTCCCCTCCCCCCCCTTTTTTTAATCTACAGTGCACATGTGCTACCTAGTCAGGTAGGAATCCACCATCTTGGCTCTGGCTCAGGGTGCCATAATGGGTCATTTTATCTCATGAGAGGTAGAAGAGGCCTTGTGCTCAGGGCAAGCTTTCATTCTCACAGATGAGAGATGCTTGCAAAGTGCCAGTGAGGTTAGATCTCTTGCCACTTGTTTGGTTTTATTAATTTGGGTTTTTAAAGGGCTGTTTTAAAAAATAAATAATAAAAAATAAATAAAAAGAGGCCGGGAAGCTTTGAGTAGGCATGCTGTATACCGCACTCCCTAGGACTTGTAAACTAGAGCCCATCCCTTTTCAGTGTATTTACTTGAAGAAGCACTATTATAATCAGAATTTATTTGAGTCTGCAATTTAATTTAAACCTTTTCCGTTTCAAATTGCTTTATTTCAGGGAAATAATTTTCCAGTTGTTTTTGCTATATTCTGCAAATAAAAACCGAATGTTTCCTTTTCCACCTACACTTTGGTAGGAAACAAAGTAAAGCAGACAGACATTTCTTGTTGTCTTTGTTGCTTTCTTTAATCCAATGGATAAAAAAGTAAAGCCCTGTAAACATTGTTTTATTTTTTTATGGAATACCATGCTGTAAATATGGTTCATCGAGTAAGGATGTACCTATGATTGAATCTTTAATTCTGCACAGTTAGAGTTTATATATAAACGTGTCTTGACAATCAAGGACTTTGATGTGAGTCTTCCTTTATGATGGTTATTAATGTTATGCATTCCATTTGTTTGAAGTGAGTACCAATGTGCTAATTTGTATTGTCTGAAAGTATGTAATGTTTTTACAGCTTGTTTTTAAGACTCTGTAAATATGTACAAACCAATCACAGTACGGCTTTATGTTAGAAGGCGTGTGATGTACTGTATGTAAGCAATAATACATAGCAGTGCTAACTTTACAAGTAGCATCAGGAACGTTCTATAGAAACATTTCAGAGTTATCAATTATCCTTATTTCATTTAATAGTGATTATCTTTAATCAGTTTTTATAAGCAAATTCCATTGTTCCTTCTGTTGGAACGTAACACTGTTTACACAGCATAATTGACGTTGCAGGGGAGACAGGCTAGACCTGGCTTCATCTGTATTCACTCACTAAGCATTGAATGGCCTTACCACTCTTGTGCAAAGATGGAGGAAGACCGCAGAACTTAGTGCCCATCACACTGAAGGAAGGGATGTGGTTTTTTTTCCTGCTTCTCTACCGCTACCTAATTTTGTGGTTTGCTTTGGGTTTTAATGTGTTTCTGTTTTAGATTCAAGCCCGTTAAGTGTTCAGGTGACCTCAGTTCATTGTGAAGTAGATAAACTTCTTCATATTTCATAGCTACACTTCAACGATTCTAAACTTTCTACTTTGATTTTTAGATACTTATTTTTCAAGCTTGATTTCTCAGCTGACCAGATGAATTTACTCAACTTCAATACAAAGAAAGACAAACTTATAGCTTGAAGTGAGTAGATACTATACTGTACAGAACAGCTCTCTGAACACCCGTCACTGCTTTAGAAATGAAGCCGCCAATTTATAAATGATTATGACCTACATTTTATAGGGAAAATGTTTTTAATGCTAGTCATTTATATAATGTGCTTTGAAGGATTTGCTAGTCCACTCTGTCACTTTTTAGTACACTGGTACCTTTTCTATGTAATGTATGCTTTTTATTATTGTAGCAAAGCATTTCAGTAGAAAGAATTTTGCAACAATATGGGGGAAATTTTTCATTGTCGGGTTTGAATTATACTGGATTTTATCTGTCTAGTCTTACTTGTCTTTATTTTAATGCTGTCTGGAAGGGACCCTGGTACCCAAATAAAGCAGGTTAACCTCATTGCTTCAAGGGCATATTGTGTAGTGCTGAGTTTCACCTGGAAATTTGATGACTTTGAAAAGAAAAACACATTTATAAAAATTGTACAGAAGAAATTAAATGTGTGATGGAAATCCTGGTGGTGGAGCACGTTGAATTTTCTGAGACATAGTGTTATTTTCCTGGAATCCCTTATGCCTTCTTTGTATTCCAACCAATAAAAGAAAAATCTTGCCATTGAAAGTGGTAGGCTGATAGGATATTATGATTATACAGTATTACTTTTCCTGTCTTATTCTCCGACCCCTTCTCAATCATTGTAAATTTTTATTTTCTATTTCCTATGCTAATTAAACATGTATATAATGTAGAGGCTGTTGTATAGAGCTGAATGAATTGGGTTGCTATGCTTGGATGGGTAGCTACATGGAAATATTTCTTGGATACTGAGAATTTCTAAGATACCAGAGTAAATTTATGCAGGAAAGGGAAGACCACGGCAGATGGTTCTTGCGCCCCTAAGGGGTCAGCTACAAACTCAGTATCAGACAGAAAGTGGGACTTTTCTTCCCTTCCCCCCGAACATGAGCACTAGATTTCAAAGTCTACTCAGGTGAAATCACTTCACAGTGAAACTTTAACCACATTGAAATTTTCGCTGTTAAATACTATATTTGTGATATTTTTAAATACAAACTTTTACACTGCAGTCAGCAGCCTAAGCATTGAAATTTAGCCACGATATTTTAAAATAAAATTGTCCTCCGTGTATAATTGTTTTTAAACAATTGGGAGGGTTTTTCGTTGAAAGATTTTTTTATTGTCACATTGCAAAAAAAAAAAAAAAAAACAAAAACAAAAAACCATCTTGCTTGACCCTAAATTGTAGCGTGAGTGAGTCACTGAGCCGTTGGAATACAGTGGTGACGTATCTTGTTATGAGACAGGAATGAACATTACAAGGTCTAAGGTCATACATAGCTTTGGGCACTGTGTCATAGAGTTCACCTTGCCTCTTGGAGTTTTTAATACTGTTTTATGTATTGTGATACTAAAGGAAGCTGTCTTACTTTATTTTAAATTGAATTATTAGATTAACTTATATTTGCAAATTCTGCATTTTAAATGTGGATACTCGGCTGTTTGAAAATAAAACTACAGAATACGATTTTATGAATAATTTTTTAGCTGAATTTTTCACAGTACTTTGAACCAAATGACTAATGGTAAATATGCAAAAAAAAAAAAAAGTGGTACACAGTTATTAAGAGGACAGGATGTCCATGTGGAGTTAATAGTTCCATAGGTTAAGTAACTATCAGGGCCTTTACTGTGGCTTGCTGTGAAATGTCACTAGTTCTGAGATCAGGTTAACTGTTAACTACCATCAACTATTTCAGATTGAACCATGTTGACATAGAGCTATGAATATTGTGGCTTTTACTTTACAGCTAAGACTCCATTAACCTTTTATCAGTAACCCCTGTGGGATTTCTGTTTTCCTCCATTAGTGTAGATAGAGTTCATTCACCAACCACCTTGCCAGGACCCTGTTTTCTGACAGTGGGGTGCATTGTGAGAATGAAGTATGCAGTTAACAGTGCTGATTAGGTCCTTGGGATAAACTTCTAGTAACTGGCCCTTGCAGAAGTCAAGTGCTCAGACACTGGCTTATTAGCATGGTGCTGTAACCAACTGTATGTAATGGTACCACGGATGGTCTACTATCGCATTTCCTACATCCCAGTTCTTGAGGGATTTGGCTTGGTGGGGGGAGGGGTGGGGAGATACTCTACCTGACACGTCTCCCACCTTCTGAAGATTATACAAAATAAAAAAATAAAATTGAAGTCACTTGAATTCGTGTGTTGTCAATGAGTCTTACTTGACAATTTATCGCTCCCAAAATGATTTTTCTGATTAGTCTCTGGATAGAATCCCAGCTGTTCACTCCCCTGCTTTGCTGAACCTGATGGGTATTAGGATAAACAGCATCCATTCCTGGATCAAGAGTCAGTGGAAGAGAGAGCCTTAAGTGAAGTAAAGTGAAAATGAGGGTCTCATAATTTTAGTGGGTTTCCCCTCGGCCTGCCTCGTTATTTTAAGATAAGATAGGTAATTAGGACAAAACCTTTTATCTGTAGACTTAGATATATGCGTGTGTGAGGGCTGGAGTGAAAAAAAAATGTGACACTGTAAATAATGATGTTTTCAAATGCCTGGGAAATTGCAAGCTTTAAAATGACCTTGACTTGTAAAATGGCAAACATTTGAACCTTAGCCTGTTTTTACTCACACAGATGTGCTTTTAAAGTTGTAACCTTAATGTTCCTAACTTCTCATGTTCTTAAAGCTGAAGCTAATGTTCCTGTGGTGTAGGGAAGGGAGCCAAGAGTGCATTCCCTGGGATAGGACTTGCGATTCCTGTTGACTTGGATCTTTGTTGCCTGGGGTGCAGAACCTTCACCCTACATTCAGCACTGATTATCTACTTACCAGACACTGTGCTAAGAGCAAATAATAGATGACTAAAGCTACTTTTTTTTTAAAGATTTTTTTTTTTTTAATACATTATGCCTGCATGTTTGTGCACCATGTGAGTGCTATGCTTGCGGAGTGCAGAAGAGGGCATCAGATCCTTTGGAACTGGAGTTTCAGGGGGCTGTGAGCCACCATGTAGGTGCTGGGAATCGAGCCTGGAGCTCTGGAAGAGCACCTAGTCCTCTTAAGGACTGAGCCATTGCTCCAGCCTGGATACTGGTATCTTAATCTGAAAACATTGGTTGTGGTATCAACTAAGGATGACATGCCACAGTGTTTGTATTTTATATGCCTAAAGCAAACACTGAGTATAAAGATGTATTGGTACTGTGCTGCAGCATTTAGATCACTTTCCTCAATAAATAAGTGTGAAGACATGGATATTCTCTGCTACAGGGTGATTTTCAAAGGCAATGGAATTTAATAAACCAGTTCCAGAAGTTAAAAGTGTGTGGAAACCATTACAGAGGAAGCAACTTTGTCAGAAAGTTACTCCCAATGGAAACAACCAGATTTTTGGGTAGTAGTCAAGGCTGGAGCGTGCAGCTGCTGAAATAGTCTGAGGGCACTGGCCTGTGGTGGGTCTGGGTAATCATTGCTCTACTGATTTGTAAAAGATGCTGGAAGCCAGTTCTGGGGATGCTATCCCGGTAGAAGCTAACAGCCAAGGCTGGTGGCTTAGCCTCCATGGGAAAGTGCTGCAGCAGGTTCATTCCAGACTATGGGTGTGGTTCAGCACTTTCCATTTTCTTTAAGGTCTTTAAGCAACTGTAAACTCACACCTCCCATGTTGATCTCCCTTTGTGTCGGGGAGTTGCTATAGCATCAGTTAGGCAAGCTTCTGCCATTGAAAGAGTGAGGCTTACCAGGAGTGCTAGAGCACAGGATAAAATGACAGGCAGAGGACACAACAGTGGATGGATGGAGCAGTTCAGCTCTCAGGGAGAACTGGGGGGTTCCTTTGGTTTGGGGACAGATGTTGGGAAGTATAGAGTTTGTAAGACTTAGGTGAAAATCGTATTGTTTAGGAAAAGACCAACAGCATGAGAGGTGGGACAGCTTTAAATGAAACGAAGGTGACTTTGAGGACCATGGTGAAACCGTGGCATGTGCTTTGGTGGTGTCCTGCTGTGTGGGCAAAAGGAATCGGGCGGGGTCAGACAGTCAGAGGACTTTTCCCTGGTTGTCCTTAACCTTGCTAAGTCATTAACTTTTCTAATCCTCAGTGGCTCCCATCTGCACCATTGACAACCCGTGTGTTTTACTATCCAATTATTTGAAGTGGAAGTGTGTAAACTATAATGCAGTAAGTAGATTAAATTTATGTGTGAGAAGGGCAAGACCCTAACAGGACAAATGCTGGTACCCTCAATTCCTGTGAAGCATGGCATTAGGGAGTTCTGACTGGTAGGCCTGGAAACTTCATAAAGAAACAGTCCCAAATCCAAGACTTTGAGCCCCTGTATCTTAGATATGGAGATTTCAATACCTTACTGATGGATTACTGACAAGATATAGGCACACTAAAAGATGTCTCATTATGGTTACAGAAATCTTCCAGGTTCTTCTTGTCCCAAGTACTTGTGTACTCCACCTCCATATCCTTTGGAAGACTGATGATAGAGTGTATTCAGCTGACCATGGGAAAAGTAACTAGCCCACAAGGTGGATAGGAGTAGTGGGGATGACTTCTGTAAGGAGAACAATGATCACGGTTTGTGTTTGTCGGGTCTGTATTGCAGAGCTGTCAGACATAACTTCAGGAACAGGTTTCAAAAGCTCAGTTAAAGTAGAAACGATTCTGAGACTGGAGAGAGTTCATTTGCTGCAGACGTTTCTATGTGTTGGGGGTGGGGGGTATGTGCACGTGAGTACAGGTGCCCAATCAAGTTACTCAATAAACTCAAGTTACAGGTAGTTCTGAGCTGCCCAACCTGAGTGCTAGGAACTAAGGTCCTCTGCCAGGGCAGTGTGCGCTTTTAATCTTTGAGGCAATTCTCCAGCCCCCTTGGAGGCAGGCTAAACACTGCTTTGTATTGCAACATTGAAGGATGGAAAAGAAGGAACACTGTTAAAGTAAGGGAATAGGGTGCAGTTTTAGTTCAGAAGTAGCACTTGGAGGTCCTGATTGAGTGGAATTCTGCACTTAACCCAAGCTTCTAAACAGGATTCCCAAAGGAGATGTAGGAATCCAGGGTCAGAAAGACATGGAATATACCTGAAATCCCAGCATTCTTGAGGCTAGCGATTTTGTGTTCAAGGCCAGCCTGGATTACATAGTGGGACCCTGTTGAAGAAAGGGGAGACCTTCTTTAAAACCTTAAGGAGAAAAGGAACAGAGCAATCAGGCCAGGGCAAAGAAAGACTTGAGAGGCAGTTTGGCATCCTCAGCTAAGCAGAGCAGCATTGAGGAAAGTGAGTAGAGACTGGGATGGCCAGGGCTCCAACCTTGTGGTCCTTGTCCCTTCCCAGCTGCTAAGGAACAAAGGCAGAATCGGAAGCTGGGGCTTGGTGGAAAACGACTTTGCTCTGTGCTGGCTTTGGTTCAACAGGCTTTATACTCGATGGTCGGACTGTTTGCTCATGGTGAGAACAGGCTTGGGCCCCCCTTTCCCTTTACCACCACCACATCTCAAGCATCCCAGGCTTTCCTGGGTTCCTGCAAATTTCTGCACACTTGCACTGGCCTCCAGCCCTTGCCTGGATGGGCCGTGAGAAATCCGAAGCTGTCTGGACCAACTATGTCTGCTTCCCAACACCACCCTTCCCCAAGAAGGCTTCAGGACCTTCTGCCTCCCCACATATTCTCTGCTTGGTCATGGCTCTTCACAACCTGAGAAAACTCCCCTCACCGCCCTGCCTTTGAGTCCCCAGAAGAGTGTGTCCTGATTTGACTGATGAGATCACCCGCCGTGTATGTTTTCATAACCTAGGTATTATCTACAATGCTGTGCTCATCAGTAAGAGAGTTTGAGTAATGTCTACCTTCCTTGCCTGTTCAGAGTAGTCTGTTCTGTGTTGACCCCAGTGTTTGGCCATGCACAGGTGTTTAGTTAAGGACTAGAGTTAATGAGGGTACAAAGAGATCCTTACAAGGTGCAATGCCCAGGAATTTGGGGTTCTGGGATGACAGCATTAGGGGGTATGGTTTTCAAAATGAGAGGAAGTGTAGAGAGGTACGAAAACACAGGCCACTGCTCTGAACTTCAGTCCCCAGAAAAATGGTCCATAACTCTTGCAGGTAGGCTTGGCAGGTCTTAAGTGTGAACCCTGTGTAAGACCTGAAGAGACTGGGCCTTGAATACATTAAAGACCTTGGGCAAGGTCATGGTAAAAAGAGTCAGGCCCTGGTCCAAGCCTGCCTTTGCTCATCTACACTCTCAAAGGTCTGCCATTGGGGCTTCTGTGTGTGACCTTTAAGGAGGTAACAGAATGCCAATCAGTGCTGTTGCAGTCTGGAAAGGCTGCTACTGTCGTCATAAAACAAACGACCTCTGCATATGCTTTCTCAACTTCCAGGTCCTGGCCTGTAACAGGTGGCAGGTGGCTGGTAGTAGAGAATGACTTTGTCTTGTCACAAGGCAAACTCCCAGAGTCAACAAACACTTTAGATCCTGGATGAGAAACTTGCTGGACAGGAGCTGAGGACACCTGAGGGGAGGGTCCTAGCTTCTGTACTCGGCCCCGCCCAAGAAGCCAAGCAGGATTCTGTTCTCTCTAGGGCCCCGCCTCTACTCCGAGGCCCAGGAGCTCCTGTGTCTTGCTTCCAGGAAATGTCCAGTAGTACTTCTGATAAATGTCCCTCCCTTGGGTTTATCCAGGGCTTCGAAGCGTAACTCAAAATTCCAGAAAGGAGCCAGGCAGGGCAATGTACACCTGTAATCCTAAATGAGGCAGAAGAATTACTGAAGGTTTTGAGACTGGTCTAGGCTACATATTGTGTTCTAGGTCAGCCTGACCATAAAGAGTAAGACCCTGTCTCAAAACCCACAAATGCAGGACTAGAGAGATGGCTCAGCAGTTAAGAGCATGTACCGCTCCTCAGAGGACCAGAGTTTGGTTCCCAGAACCTCTGCCAGTTGGCCCATATCACCTGTAACTTCAGCTTTTGGGAATCCAGCACCCTCTGACCTTTAAGGGTATTTAAACACATGTTCACATACACACACACACACACACACACATACTCACAAATAAATGTAAAAAATAAGTAAAAAACAAAACTTTAAACTTTGGAAAATGTATTTCCATGATCAGCTAAATATTACTATGTAGCATACTGCCTCTCTTGGGGACAACATTTACACTTTCTTGCTGTTAAAGTTTTAATTAGAGGGCTGGAGAGGTGGCTTACTGGTTAAGAATATTCCCTGCTCTTCCAAAAGACCTGAGTTTAGGGTCCCAGCAGGTGGTTCACAACTGTCTTAACTGTCTTTAATCCAGCTCAAGGGCATCTGATGCCTCTAATCTCTGTGGGCATCTGCCCTCACGTGCACATATGTGTGTACAGACACACACCCACAGAAAATGAAAAATACTAAATCTTTTAAATTTACCAAGAGGAAGACAGTCTGTGAAGTGATATTTTAGATAAAGAGAAAATCTGTAGGACTAGAAATTACATAATTTTCAGAGATAGCTGTCCATTGGGGTTTTAAAAAAAATGTCAACGTGTCCAGCTCCATCTCAGACCAGTCAAGTAATGAGATTAGAATCCATGGGGCAGGTCCCCAGGTAGGGGTGTTTTCTGCACCTACTCCTAGTTAAGGATTGGGAAGCACATGCCAGTCCAGCCCTCTGAGATGTGTTTTTGTACACATACATCCTGGCATCACTGTTCATTGTTTTCAGTCTGCTTTCACATTTCTCTTCTTCTTTATTCTGCCCAGGCTCTGATTACTTCCCCGGCTTGTCAGACTTTCAGACAAAAGAGGTCATCTTCTATACCAGCGTTGGGCTGGAACAACAGTGAATCCAAACAACAAAATGGATAAGAAATATTGGGGGGGGGGATACTTTTATTATGGTTAGACTGTGTATTTGCAGTCTATTGCTATGTAACTAATTACTCCCAAACTGAATTACTTAACGTGGTCACTCCCTTTTTGTCCAGTCTCTGAGTCAGGAATTCAGAACAAACACAGCTTGCTCTATAGTGCCTGGGACCCACTGCTGAGGGCTGGAATCACTTAGAGACCTGCTTCACTCCCTGTTGGTTAGGTCCTAGTTATTGCCTGGAGCATATACACACACCTCACAATATGGGGTCTCAATCTGTAGGTTGTCCAAAGGCAAAGAGCCTGCTAAACACCTGTTGCCTTTAGTTTTTGAACTTGTGAAGCTGGGCAGTGTTGTGCCTTCCATTTCTTTTGTGAGCTGAGGCAATTGCAAAAGCCCCCTCAGGTCATGAGAACGATTGGAGACCCATCTCCTGAGGGAATCTTATTTCCTATTTTAAGAAAAGCAGGTACAAGAGGAATGTATTAGAGCAGCCATCTTGGGAAAATACAATAGACCCCACATTATTTGCCCTTTTAACTTTCTTCCATTTCCCCTTCAGATTCTAAAGTAACATGGATTTGTTGTGTGTGTGTGTGTGTGTGTGTGTGTGTGTGTGTGTGTGTGTGTTTTAAAGTCAATAGAAATCCAGATTTATCCATCAATGTGGTTTCCTCTCCTGGGTCACTCTCTTGGTTTTCTCTCTGTAGAGAGAAACCATAGATGGATGGACAGCTATAGACACACGGATTATAGCACATCACGCACTTTGTCCTGAAACGTGCTGTCTTTATTCATTATGTGACAGGTAGAGCTCAGTGTCAGAACATGGAAAACCACCTGACATAACACTGCCTGTCCTCAAGTGACTCTGTCCTAAAGTAACCAACTTTCTGCTAATGCAATTTAGGTTCTGATGTTTTCAACTATGAAAAGTGAATGATGCAACAGACACCCTCTCAGCTTAGAAACGGAGATGCTTTATTCTAAGAGTATGAAAGATAATATTTTTTGTCACAGGAAGGGTGTGTGTGTGTGTGATAAATTAAATTGACACCAAGCAGGGCATACTTTTCTTTGCAAACAACTGAGTTTCTTCTCTATTTAGCCTTAAATGAAAGAGACATGAGCATATGTGTTCTAAGGTTTAGAACACATGTACAAGCTTGGAAGGAAGCTCTTTTCATTTATGTAGAAAAGGGTTAACTGCAGGAAGTCGTGGTTATAAAGAGGGGTGCATTTCCTTTTCTCATGTTGTAAATTCAGGCTGATGTGAACTTGAATGTGGATACCCCAAAGTTCGGGCTAATGTTCAGTGATAGACTCCCCCAAAGGTGGCAGCAAACAGGAACCTAGTTAAAGTAAAAATGTGTCATGTATCACCCAAAAGGTGGGAAGAAAGAAGGCTTTATTGGCTGTGCCAGGTGGTTAGATAGTCATGTAGTGGATCTCAGCAATATGGCATCCCGTCTGTCTGTCTACCCTCTTCTTCATTCTAGGGAAAGTGTGGCTTGTTAAAACTCCTGCAAGCTGGGGATAAAGTTCAGGGGGAGAACAGAGCCTAACCCCATAAAGCCGTGGATTGCACTCCCAGCCAGAAATGAAAACAAAACTCTACAAACAAGTGAAAACCTATTTTCTTGCAGTGACGTATCTACGCTCACAATATAGAATAGATGTTGGGGACTTGATGCTCAAGAAGTGATGAGCCAGAGACAAAATGATAAATATTGTATTATTCTATCTAGAGGCTAGCTGTATCCAGAGTAGTCAAAAAGATAGAAAGTGGGTGGGGGCGGGGGAGTGTGAGTTTTCTGTATGGGGTGCTGAAAATACTTTTGGACATAGTGATGATGGATCGTTGCGCAACACCGTGAACAAGATTAACTACACCGAACTGTACAGTTTAAATAGATCAGACGACAAACTTTACGTAAGACACCTTCGCAGGAACAACTCCGCTAGAGCTGCAGAGAGAGGATGGGACGCTGCCAGTGTTCCTGGGGCTTTGCCTTCCCTTTTGTTTTTAAAAGAGCAGCCTCTATTTTTAGGTATTTCACACAAAGGCTTGTGGGCGTGGGAAGTACTCCCAGCTGCCCCCCCCTTTTCTCAGAAGCCCACGTGGAAGCATCGCAAGTTATTTAAGGTTTAGGAACCATGCCAGATTGAAAACAGAGATAATTTAATCTCTCTGTATGTTAATTCCCCTTCTCCCTCTGCAACTCCAGGCCCTGGAAACCTTATTTTACCCCTAGGGATGGCAGTTCAGTGGTGAGGGCCATCCCCCTGTCTCTCAGCATGCCTGGGGCTCTTTCTTGTCTCCAGAAGCTCCATCTCCCCCTCCCACCCCGCTGAACCTCCGCCCTTCGGGACAGGTGGTGTCCGGGCCTGGGTCTCAGGTCTAGATGCTCTGTTGGGGTGCAGGGGCGAGGTCGTGCGAGCCCGCGGAGCAGGTGGCCCGGAGCGTGGCCACGTGGCGGGGCGGGACGGGGCGTGGCCTCGGGAGCCCGGGCAGGAACAGGTGAGGGGAAGGGCGGCCGGGGTCGCAGGACCTGACCCTGACACCCGCAGCCCCACGCCCCCCCCCCCCTCCAGCTCTTCTTGGGGTTCCACACACGGCCCTCCACGGATCCTCCCCTGTTCCTCTCCCCTCATTCGCTTGAATCTTTGTAATCTCCCCAAGGGATGGGGAGCAGGGTTGCCTCATTCCTTCTTCCTCTCCCCCTCCTCCCCTCTCTCCTTCTTCCAAGTGTCCTGGGACAAGGTCCCTCAGGACCTCAGGAAAGCCAGGGTCCTCTGGTGGGCCAGATCTGGCTGTTCTGGTGTCTTTTTCTCATCTGCCCTGTTCTGGCCAGGCTCCAGGGGACTGTCTTAAGACACCCCAATCTTCCCGCTCCACCTCTGCCTAGGGTCCACCTGCACTCATCACCAGGCACGGGGATTCAGGAGACCTCAATGCCCTATGCTCTGGACCAGGCGTTAGGAAAGGAGTGTAGGGATGTGTCCTTAGGGGCTGGGCAGCTGAACAATCAGGTGTCACCCACTCACCATATTTCAGGAGTTCGGGGAGCCGGGAATTGTAGGGGTTCTTGTGGCTTCAGGACCGCAGGAAATGAGCAGGTGGGCTCTGGACCATGAATGGGGTACTCAAGGGGCCACAGGGGACGAGTCCCTAAAAGCCTCCCACACAAGGTTCCTAGTTCACTCCGGACATTACTTAGTGTAGAGCAAGGCTGGACAGAGAAGCAGGGGAGAAGCAGGCCTGGCCAAGAGTGGTGTTTGCTTTCCAGAGTGGTCCCCCGACCCGGAGTATCAGGACCTCACTTCCTGGAGAATGGCCCAGAGATCTCCACAGGAGCTCTTCCATGAGGCAGCCCAGCAGGTAAGCCTGGTGGAGTGGTGGTGATGGAGCTACCAGAGTGTGTGAGCCAGGCGCCATCACAAGGCGCAGAGGGGACCGTGACAGTGCAATATTTTCAAGTCAGTTGTCTCAGAAGTTTACTTGGGCATTGAGAAAACACTATGGTCAACCTTTAACCACGTGCAGAAAGTCATCTTTGGCGTTATTTGTAAGGTGCTCTCCCTCCATCCTGTCACGCGAAGTCTCCCCCCACGGAGCAGACTCAGATGATGTGAACTCCTTTTAATATCTAGTCAGACCAAGGTGAGAAGGTAAGTTTATTTCTGGAAAAGCTAATCTACTTAAGTCAGGGGGGTCCTGGGCTCCCTGATGTCCGCTGGCATTTTGTTCATTTTCCTTAAACCCCTTCTGCTGGTTATTGGTCCTAGTAAATATTCAGCATAGTCCATATGGAATTGAAGGAGTGATCCGTTAAGAAAGGAAAGCCCATAACTAGGCGCTGACAGATCTCTGCCAACTGTGTTCACTCACCTTGGTGGTCCATTGCCCCTTGGATTTCATTAGTGCTTCCAAGTGAGGCAGGGAGGTTTTCCTGCATTATAGCAGAAGGAGTAAGCCCTTCAGAAGGAGAGAATCAACTCAGAGCCTCTTCATACAGCCAGAGCAGGTCTAGAGTCAAAAGTTAGGGGTAGTAGGGGAGTCTGACTGTTAATCCCCTTTCATACGTGCAGATGCATGTAAAGGAATGCTGCCTGGTAAAGGCAGGCAGTAAATGCTCAGCAAAATATACTGCTCCTTCTCCCTCATCGGGTGCAGAAATACATTCCTCTGGCTTTGGCACTTATTATACATCCTCACACAGCCCTTGGAGTGGTCGAGCTGCTTAGAAATGAAAGTCTGGAGACAGAGTTGTTCCTCAAGAGTACTTCATCACAGGCTAGGGTGTAGCTCAGAGGTACAGCACTTGATCAGTGTAACGCCCTGGGTTCCATTCCTCACACTGCCAAAACACCAAATGAAATACAAAAATATAATTACTCTTGGCTAGAGCTACCGATTCCTGGACAAAAATGCTTGGGGCCGTGTTCTTGGTGTGCTTGGGAGACCCTAAGAGAGCTTCTTATTTTTAAATTACAATGTATCTATTTATTTGTGTGTGCACATGCCACAGCATGAGTGTGGAGGCCAGAAAACAGTTGGCAGGGGTCAGAGTCAGGGCGGGCAGCTGCCCTTTTACCCATTTTCAAGCTCAAATCTAGCCTGGGCTACATAACAATACCATATTTTAAAAGAGCATGTGTAATTATATACTCTTGACATTTGTTTATGGTTTTTTTTTTTGCTAAATATTTATTTACTTATTATGTGTACAGTGTTCTGCCTGTGTGTGTGTTTACAGGACAGAAGAGGGCACCAGATCTCATTACAGATGGTTGTGAGTCACATGTGGTTGCTGGGAATTGAACTAGGAACCTCTGGACGAGCAGTCAGTGCTCTTAACCACTGAGCCATCTCTCCAGCCCCTATGGTCTAGTCTTAATAAACACTGTGTTGATCATGAAAAAGAACCCAGGTAGAAAGTAGGACCTCAAGAGAGTCTAAGAGGGAAAACAAAGGAGGCAACCTGGTTCTGTAAGAGGGAATATGATCGGGCTGAGCTCTGGTCCCCTCTTCCCTGTTTAAAACCTTCAGTGGTTCTTTATATCCACCGTGAAGTTAGGAATCCTGTACTCTAGCCTGCGCAGCCTGACATGGCCTGAATCTCTACCTCTCAGGCAGACCACACCATTCTCCAGTGCTGTGTCTTCCTCTGGTCCTAGCTGATTATTTGTCACTGGACTGGTTCTCAATGAAATGCCAGTGCCCAGGCAGGGCCTGGCACTTAAGTGGACAGTGAATGTTAGTGGATGGGCCAAATGAACAAGCAACAGACAGCTGTGGTACACAGCCAGTCATTTTAAGTTTCCTGAGAGAATGTCCACGTTTAAAATGTGTACACAGGCCTCAGAGTCACATTCTTTCCCTAAACATCAAGGGACTGTACAGTGTCCAGCATCAATGCCTTTGGTTTCACTGAATAGACTGAAACCCATCACTTTTTTAAAAAGTTTATTTTTTTTCAGTTATGTGTATATGCTTGTGTCTGTGTGCGTGCATCTGTGCATGTGAGTGCTGTGCCGGCAGAGGCCAGTAGAGGGTGCTGGGTCCCCAGGAGCTGGAGTTAGAGATCTATGAGCTGTCAGTGGGTTCAGGGAGCCAAACTCCTCAGAGCAACACAGGATCTCCCATCTAAACAACCCTCCGTGCTCCCTTCTTCCTCTCTCCTAACTGTCTTGTCTAGGGTACCATTTCTATTTATACTCTCTCTAGTATCTCTCCTTTCTTGTAAAGTGGTTCTTTCTACAACATTGACCTGTGCATTTGACTCTGCTGAAAGCCTCAAAGTGGCTTCTCTTACCTCAGTTTCCATCTGAAACGTTTTGTCTGGCCCTCAGACCCACTGAGATCTGGCCAACTTACCCTTCCCCTTGTACCTGGGGCATTGCCCTTATCATATAGCACAGCAATGAGCCATTTCTGTTGTCTTTCTTATGGAGTTTGGGAGCATTATTCACCATTGTGCTTGGAGTATAGACCAACACTGGAGTTAGATACACTGCCATTTGCCTTGGGTATTGGTAGAAATAGAGCATGTGTTAAACTTGGGAAACACATGAGAGGGGAAGAAAATTATGATAGCCACCTTTAGTGAGCACTTTCTTCTTCTAAGCATTTAATATGCTTTATCTTTACATTCTGGAATGGATCCTATTGCTCTGGTTTGATTGGCCAGGACTGGAGCACTTCAAGTACAGGCATGTCTCTTCTCTGGTGTATGTATGACTCTGCTCCAAAGTTATGAATAAATCCACACAGATAGTAAATCAAGGCCCTCTGGGAGCCAGAGATGTCATATTTCTTGCTCCAAAACACATGACAAGAAGTGGCAGGACTAGGCTGGCGCTTAGGAGTAACTTCAAAATGCAGTCAGAGATAATCCAGTCCCCAAGTTACAGATTTATACCTACTACATATGGGTGCTGGGCTGTATCATAAAAAAAAAAAAAAAAAAAAAAAAAACACCAAGCAAACAACACCCCCCCCCCCATTAGCCAGGTCACATCAGGTTTGGTCAGGTGGCCTGTAAATAATTGTCCTGCCTACTAGTTTAATAAAAAGCTGATTGGCCAAAGGCAGACAGGAAGTGTGGGTGGGGCTAACAGATTAGAAGACTCTAGGAACAGGCAGAACAGAGCAGAATGCCACAGAGAAGCCAGAAGATGCAGAGGACAACTATGCTGCTCTGAGAAAGGGGTCCGAGCCCCATGGCTGAACAGGATAAGAGTCATGGGTTAGATTAAGGGGAAAGAGTTAGCAAGTTATATGCCTGGGCCTCAGGTCAATCTGCGTACAATTAATGTAAGCATCTGTATGTTTCATTGGGACTATGGGACTGTAGGCCAGAAAGTCCAGGCCAGAAACTTAATACAACAGTGGCCAAAGGCAGGGATGAGAAGGTGCTGAGACTTTTATTGGTTCTGCAGGAACAGGAAGGTAGGGTGGAGTGAACAGTTTGGAATAGACCAGTCTGAAAATTTTCTCTGGCCTCTAGATTGTAGGAATGGTCTCTATTTCCCTAGTAAATGGCCCTGGGATGATTTAGGTCCAAAGAAATATTGGCTCAGTGTTCAAGAATTAGTGAGTGCAGCCATGGACTCAGGATAGGTTGGTTTACATGTGAACGGCACAATCCTGGCCAAGCCCTGCTTTCTGTGAAAGCCAACAGGATTTGACTTTGCCTTCTTGTGAATGGATGCATGGCGTGGGTTACTTCAGACATTTGCATTACCTTTTGGTACTCGTCATCCACGGCCAGAAGTGGGATGGGGATGGGCAGTGTGTGTGTGTGTGTGTGTGTGTGTGTGTGTGTGTGTGTGTGTGTGTGTGTTGTGCTATATGAGAGACTGGGATCTCTAAGAAGTCTACATGCTGATGACACTGAGGCATGATTGTAATTTAGGTGAGGTGCCCTGGGTGGTGCTTAGGCTCTGGTCTGACTTGGGGCGGGAGGGGGGGTTATATGAGTTTTAGCTTCGTCTCATACTTTTTCTGACCAAAATATATATCTCTTCATGAATGGAAATGAAAGAAAAGGAGGGCACCACTCCTAAAGCATGGAGATGTTCACTGTAGGTATAAGGGGAAGAGACCAAGGAAGAGGCAGCCCAGGGAGGTAGCCCGGGCCAAGAGCCAGGAGAGTTATATGGCAATGGGGTGGGGTGAAAGCCCAGCCCCTGGAAGGAAAATATTTAGGGTAGGGGCAGGGTAAGAAGTGACACTGACTGATGCTGAGAGAGTTGACCAGTGTAACATGGAAGTTTCTGGCCCAGACTAGCCTCACAGTCCGGATCCACCCATGTCTGCTTTTCCCTGCAAAATGACTCAGACGCTTATATTAACTTCATACTGTGTGGCTATGGCTCAGGCACATCGCTAGCTAGCTCCTTCACTTTAATTCAACCCATGTCCATTATTCTGTCCTGCCACGTGGCCCGTGACTCAACTGTGTTCCTTACATGTTGCTTCTTCAACAACGGCTGGATGGATCTCTCTCTGACTCCGCCCTCCTCCTGCCTATGCTCCATTCCAGCAGAGGGCCAGAACATTTCCTTTATTTAAAGAATGATATTTGCAATATACAGAAAGACATTCCCACATCAGACCAGCATCTGCTTTGATATATTAATAGACACCTGAATTAGCCTTTTGTCTTGGGTTTCTGAGACCTAACACTTCAGGATAATAGCTAATAGAGCAGTGTGAATTATACTAAGCAGATCCACATAATTCAGCCAAATATCTCCTTTTACTCATCAATATTTGTCAAGAATAATTAAATCTGTTGCAAATCAATTTCAAATTTTTCTTCTGCAGATGAGTTGTCCTAGTCAGAGGGTGCAGTGTGGTGGTGTTGGTGGCAGAGGATAGTTTTTCAGGAATAGACTTTAGAGGAGGCAGCAGGCTCCTGTAATGGACTTCTGAGAGGACAGTAGTTCCCTTTCTCAGGGAAGAGAATGTGTTAGCCAGCAGTGTGTGAGCTTTGTGTGTGTGAGAGAGGGAAAGGGTTTATTTAGTCATAATTTGGGAGATCCTAAGCTTGCATCTGCTTAGCTCTGATGAGGTGTGGATGGCAGTGGGGGAAGCATGTGACATAGAGCATGGTAGGCAGGCTTCTCGAGGCTTGATGAACTGGAAATATTGCAGGTGAGGACTTCTAGAACTGAGTTACAGTGTCTGAGCCGAGTGGTCCATCATTAGAGAGTCTGAAGCTCTGGTAGCTGCTCTGTGCCTCAGTAATTCCCATTGGGTGCAGAAAGCTCAGGCTTTGTGGAGAGCCACTCGGTCCGTGTTGGTCCGGCAGCAGCTAAGCATGCTGACAGCAGCGGGAGAGATGCACTGGCCAGCAGGAAGCCTTCCTCAGTCCTCATCATCCAGGCTGCCTCCACTGGGGGAGGGGCTTCCTCCCTCAGTTCACCTGTCCTGGGAAAACCCTCTGTAGAACTGATTCTAGATCCAGTAAGACAGCGGTCGAGATTAACCAGCACAGAGGGTGCGCTCCTCTCTAAAGAGCCCGAGACCTCTCAGGAAGACTTACTTCTTATTTAAGGGTCCATGTTGTTCCACTACCTGGGAACCAAAAGCTTGCATGTGGAACACGGAGGGTGGACATCTCAATCATAGCACCTCTTACGTGCATTTTTTTATTTGATGAGCGCTCTCCTGCCCCACGTGCAAAAAACGAAAACAAACAAAAAAGAATGGGAACAGAAAGGTTAAAGAAATCCTCTGGTTTATATGAGCATTTGGGAGGCTCTTCCTTAACACCCCCCCTCGCCCCCAGCTTGTAAACTACACCTGTGGTTACCATGGTCACTGGTTGTACAGATGCTGGACCTTACTCAGTGGCCAGGGGCGTGGAGACCCAGCACTCTTCCGAGAGCAGGAAATAACTGCGTCCTTGCTATAACAGGAATTCCCATTTTACAGATTTTAACTAAAAAAGAAAAATAATAACGTCATGGCTCATTTGAGACACTTTAATTTTATGTGGCTCTTGGTTAACCAATAATGGAAAACAATAGCAAATTACAATGCATTTTAAAGGCTCAGAAGCCGTGGGAACAGGCATTCATTTTGCAAAGGATTCATGAAAGGCATTTAAAATGGGGCTCGGAAGGAAGAGATTGTTCTTGTGACCCAGCCACTGAATACTGTAAAGAGACTACTGACATCAGCTCGGCATTTCTAATATGCAGTCGCTTTTTCCTTGAAATAAGAACCAAGTGTTTTGGCATTGAAGTACTTCACGTGTCCAGGAAGAAGCCCTTAAACATACACAGGGGCATGCAGTCAAAATCTCCTTCCTGCTTCTCCCAGGAGCACCACAGATGCTTTCTGGTTACTACTTCCGCGGCTGGTGATCGTTATCACGTTAAATACAATACTGGTACCTCCGTTTCTGGGTTATTAATCTACTGTCAGTTTACTTACTGCTTCCGGACACACCTGCTATTCCCACTCTCCTCTCATTTCTGATACCGTTTTCACATTGTTGAAGGTTGCATTCTGTGTTCTCTGTAACTGCCATGAGCGTTTTCTTCTTCAGTATAGTTGGCTCTAAAAGTTTTAAGCCAGCAAATGCTGTTTATATGGGGAGGTTGTGCACATGTGCTCAGCTGAACATGGTTCCACAGACTCAGTGCCTTTGCTGCCTGGAGTCATAATTCCTTGTGGTGTGTGGTGTGTGTATGTGTGGTGTGTGTATGTGTGTGTGGTATGTTGTGTAGTGTGTGTGGTATGTGTGTGGTGTGTGTATGTGTATGTGTGTGGTGTGTGTATGTGTGTGTGGTGTGTGTGTAGTGTGTGTATGTGTATGTGTGTGGTGTGTGTATGTGTGTGTGTGGTGTGTGTGTATGTGTATGTGTATGTGTGTGTGGTGTGTGTGTATGTGTATGTGTGTGTGTGGTGTGTGTATGTGTGTGTGGTGTATGTATGTGTGTGTGCTGTGTGTGTATGTGTGTGGTGTGTGTATGTGTGGTGTGTGAATGTGTGTGTGGTGTGTGTGTGTGCTGTGTATGTGTGTGTGTATGTGTGTGTGTGTATGTGTGTGTGGTGTGTGTGTGGTGTGTGTGTATGTGTGTGTGCATGGTGTGTTTCCACTTGCTCATATGCTGCTATCTTGGTTTCTTATATCCCTGTCACTTTTCTCTGGGGCGGCTTCTATCTTTTGAGTGACCTATTTTTCCTCACACATGGATCAGAGGCAACAAATTAGTCTTTCCTTCCTGACATAGAAACTGTAGAGGTTTTTCCTTTTCTTCTCTTGTAATTCAAAAGCGACATTTTCAGCAGATTGAATACAGAGTATGTATGAAAGTCAGCTCTGCTCTAGGGCCAGATATTAAGATTTGTAAAGTGTTTACCACCGTCTTTTGGGGGGTGTGTGTGTGTGTGTGTATGTGTGGTGTGTGTGTGCATGTGTGTGTATTGTGTGGTGTGTGTGTATGTGTGTGGTGTGTGTATGTGTGGTATGTGTGTATGTGTGTGGTGTGTGTGTGTGTGGTGTGTGTGTATGTGTGGTATGTGTGTATGTGTGTGGTGTGTGTGTGTGTGTGTGTGTGTGTGAAATAGAAATGATTTTGTGTTGCAAAGTATGTCTTCCACTAAAGTCATTTATCTCAATAAGAAAGAAGTCTATTGTAACATTAGATAAATTCTTAAACATCTCAGGTTCCTAATATGGTAAATATTAGTAGATACTAGTCCACACAAGCAAGTTCTCTTGGCTCTTGTGGGCTTTAGTGTGTCTGTGTTTGTGTGTGTGCATGAAGGTCAGAGGTCAAAGTCAGGTCTCTTCAATGTTTGCTTTCCATAGTGTTTTGTGAGACATCTCTCACTGAACTTGAAACTCACCGTTCGGGATCTACTGTCAGTGCCAGGGTTACAGGTCCGTGCTGCCATGCATGGCTTTTAGGGGACTGTCTGGGATTGAACTCAGGCCCTCATGCTTGCACAGTTGCTATGAAAAACACCATGCCCCAAAACAACTTCTGGAGGAAAGGATTTATTTTAGTTTAACAGGGTACAGTTCATCATCAAGGGAAGCCAGGGGAGGAGTGTGAAGCCGGCCAAGGAATACCACACACTGGCTTGCGTAGCTACCCTTCTTATTCAGGCCCAGCTTCCTATAGGTGGTACCCACTCCATAGTGGGAGGAGCCCTTTTACATCAGTTAGCAGCTTTTAAAAATGCCTCATAGACATTCACAGGTTAGTCTGATCTAGGTAACCCTGAAACTGAGATGGTCTCAGGTTGATTGATGGTAACTGTGCTTTATGGCCTGAGGCGACTCCCCGGTCTCTGTAGTCTTCAGTAATTATTTATTGGGGGGCACACAGGAGTCATAGTGTATATGTGGAGGTTAGGGAATAACTTTCAGGACTCAGTTCTCCCCTTTCGTTAGTCAAACCCAGGTAGGCAGGCATTGGTGGCGGGAAGGGGCACAAGATTGAGGAAGGTACTCTTTATTTTAAGTAGATATGAGAACCCTCATTTCTTGAGCCAATTTTTATTGTCCAACATTTCATTGTGGTAGATAATATGTAACATGAAATTTACTGCCTTAACCATTATTGGAATATTTTATTTATAAATTTTAATTATGTTTTATATGTGTGTACAGGGTTTGTGTGCACATGCCTGTGGAGGCCAGAGATGGAGTAATAAGAGCTGGAGGTATGGGTGGTTGTGAGCCACCTGATGTGGGTACTGACCAGTTTAGTAGTGTTATGTATGTCCGTAATACTCTGGAACCTTATTTTTAAACTTTTATTTTGATAAAATTTCAGAGTTATAGAACAAATTGTAATAGTACATTCATACACACAACACCCCCCACAAAACCCTACAAAACCCTACAATTTCAACTTACCACGTGCTCCTATTATACTTTATTATTAGGTTTGTCTTGTGTTTATGATTGCCTTCTCTCCTCCATGTATGAGTGTGCATGTGTGTGCGTGTGCATGTTTGTGTGTGTGTGTGTACATATATTCTTTAAGAATAAGAGTTTTCTTTATCTTAGAGCTGGACAGATGATTCAGTGGTCAAGAATACTTGCTGCTCTCGTGAGGGACCTGTGTTTGGTTCCCAGCACCGGCATCAGGAAAGCTCACAACTGCCTGTAATTCCAGTTCCATGGGATCCAATGCCCCCTTCTGGTCTCCTTAGGTGCCTGCACACAACATGGTACACATGCATACACGGAGGTATCCACACAAATGCATAAAAAAATTAAATATTTAAAAAGTAATTTTCTTTTTTCTGATCTTCTCAGTAAATAGTAAACTTACTAAGATCAGAAAATTTAACAGTCGTGTTCTACTTCCTAATTCCACAACTTACTTGCAAATTCAAACTGTTAGCTCTAGTCCCATTTTCTCAAATAATTCATTTTCCCCTTCTTCTTCCTTAGCTGGAACATGAGATGGTTATTTATTTATAGTGTGTAAATGTGCAGACATATACACTGTGAATATGGAGGTCAGAGGACAACACATGGGAACCGGGTTTCTCTTTCTACCTTGTGGGTTCCAGGGATCAAATTAAGGTCACAGGCTTGGCACCACATGTCCTTATCTAGTGAACCATCAGCTCTGAGATGCTTTGTGGTGATATTTTGTGTATCCTCTAAGAAATAAAGCTTGCCTGAAAAGCAGAATGCAGAGCTAGCAACAGAGTTAGCCATAGAGGCCAGGCAGTGGTGGCACACGCCTTTAATCCCAGCTTGGAAGGTTGAGACAGGACGTGATATAGCTGAGCAGAGAAAGGAGTATAAGGCAGGAGTAGACAGGAGTTCACCCCTCCCTTTCAGCTGAGGACTCAGAGCATTCAGTCTGAGGATTCCTCAAGACAGGGTGTAGTAGCGAGGTTTCTTGGTCCTGGACGGCCAGAGGCCCAGACCCACAGACCTGCCACACCAGACCCCTTAGCCGCCCACTGCTGCTCAGGCCCCCAGAAATGATTCAGACGCTTATATTAACTTCATGCTGTTTGGCCTATGGCTCAGGCGCATTGCTAGCTAGCTCTTACATCTTAAATCAACCCATTTCTATTAATCTTTCCTGTCAAGTGGCCCGTGGCTCACCTGTGTTCCTTACATGCTGCTTCTTGGGCGGCTTTCTCAGTCTGTCTCTGACTCCGCCCTTCCTTTCCTACCTATTCTGATTCCTCTGCCTACTTTTTCTATGGTGCCTGTCAAGGGCCAAAACAGCTCCTTTATTTAAAGATTAATATTCACAGCATACAGAAAGGCATTCCCACATCAACAGGGTCTTCCCCCTTTTGGCCTGAGGATTCAGTAGTGGTGAGAAGTTTCTCTAGTGACGTGTTCCTCTGCTTCTCTGACCTTTAATCATTTACCTCAATGTCTGGATCTGGGTCTTTATTAAGACCAATTAGGATTTGTGCAGCAATGCTTAATTTTGACTATCAATTTGATTGCATTGAGTAATGATTAGTAAAGCCTAAATCTGGGTATGTCTGTGAAGGCATCTCCTGAGACAGATCATGGGTATTCTCAACTAACAGATGGATTAATCTTCTGGTAGATCCACAATATGATAATAGAGAGAGGTTGGGAAAGGTAGGGGGTAGGGCCTGAGAGGAAGTAGTTCAGTGTGGGGGGGGTGTCCTTGGACTGCATCTCTTGCTTTGACTTCTTTTATTTTCAGTTTCACAGCCGTGATGTGGGCAGCTCCCTTCCACTACACACGACTGCACATGGGCATGGCAGTTGTGGGCTGAACCCTCTGAAACCACAAGCTAAAATCAATCCCTTCTCCCTTAAGTTGTGTTGGTCAGGCATTTTTGTCCCAAACCAGACTAACCATACTTTAACACTGCATTACATTCTTGGTCCTCTCCTGCAGAGTGCATTGCCCTTCCGTCATTGGTGAGGTTGAAGAAATCCTTACCTATGTTTGGGTCACCTGTGTTGTGTGTCCCCTTGGCGCCGTGAGAGCGTGGCAGTGAGAGCCAATGAGAGATACACCATGTAGACAGCACTCACACAGAGGATTCATTGGGTGTGTTGGGGGGGGGGCAGGAGCTGAGGAGAGAAGGAAGAGGGGGGGGCTGCAGAGGTAACCTTGTCGAGAAAGAGAGGAAATGAGAGGTTTGCCTTTCATAAGGGGATTTAGTTTCTGCACATAGAGACTGTGCAAACATACTATGATGATATCAGGCTCCTGGGCAGGCTAGGGTATTGCCTTCTTAATGACCAGGTCCTCAAAGGGTGGGTCTGAGTGCTAACACCCTCTATAAAGCTTTCATAACAGTCCTTCTAGAGAGTTAAACTTTGCACAGTCCCTATTATAAAACTTTGCTGCTGTCTGTACTCGATGTAGGCACCTTAGGTGGGCTCTGGCCTCTAAATCCTTGGTCACATCACCCTGGAGCCCAGCTCTGTCACTGTGATCTAGCCCGTGATGTCTGTTCAGCTCCAGGGAAAAGGGATTAAGTAATCCAACCGGTTGTTTGCATCACGAGTCGGCAGCAGTTTGGGCATATTCTCTGATGGCCAATTAAATAGTCAGTCCCCGGAAAACATGCTCCAGGCTCCTGTGCAAGAGATGTAATCCAGGGAGACCCACTCAGTCTCTGCAGAACTCTGGCAAGATGGCAAAGGCTGTGTGCTGCTTCGACCCACCCCTGATCAGTCTCTGGTCTCTTTCGTCCAGCTGCCAGAAGAGCAACAAGGTGTTACCTCAGAGTTCTGGGTCGCACATTAAAGCGTGGCAGGTGACTGAAGGAAGAAAGGGGTCAAGGGCCTGCATTCATGTGGTTGCCTTTGGCAGGAGTGCTCTGTCTCAGCTCAGCTTGCTGGTCAAGGGGGAGAACACTTCCCTGCTCATATTGGGAGAGCCTCTTTCACAGAGAAATTCCTCTTTCTCAGAACTGAAAGCTGTGGTTATCTCAGTATTGGGTACAGAGTTTTAATGCAAAGAGCCAGAATCTGGCTTTTTGACCCAGGGGCTTGGGAATGACTCCAGCAGTGAGCAGCCCAGTTGTACAGGCCCCAGAGACGAGGATCCTCCAAAGAGTAGGGGCCCACGCCCTTTCCAGTGCCCTTTATGAGGGACTGATGTTACAGTTAGCTTCTGCTGTCATCTGGACAGAAACAGCCAGGAAGAGGGAACCTAACTGAAGAATTGCCCAGATCACATAGGCCTGGGGCTCTGTCTAGAGGGCGTTTTTCTCAATTTGTAATTGGTGTCTGAGGACTCAGCCCACTGTGGGCGGTGCCATCCCGTGGCAGTTGGAGTTGAGCAAGCCAGAGAAAACAAGTGAGAAAGGGGTGTTCCTCTTTGACCTTTGCTTCAGTTCCTGTCTACCTTATCCTCAATGATGGATTGTAACATATAAACTGGAATAAACCCCTTTCTCCCGAAGCTGGTTTTGGACAGGGTTATCGCAGCCGCAGAAAAGCACACTGGACTCGCTCCTCACTGTGTTCATCCTGGTCAGCGGTGATGCATCTCCTTCCTTCCCTTCCCAGTGCACCCTGCACCAGACCCACCATGCGTTTACCACACCCCTTTCCTCGGCCTGCACGTCTTCGTGAGCCGTGATGAGATTCTTGTTATTTTGAAGTCGATGGTCCAAAGCTGAGGACAGCTATGTTCTAAAGGCAGTTGCCAGCAACTGGGACCAGAGCACCCCTGACACCCCCAGAGTTGGCTTAACGTGGGCGCCTCCCATCCTAGCCTCTTAGAAAAGTCTCTTCCTTTTTCTCCGCCTCCATGGTGTGAGGAGAACTGACGCCATGCTCTCCTCTGGTACCTCTGCTTCTATTGCACACGGTGGCTCTGCCCACTGTGCTGGTCTAGTGGTCTGGACCACACCCTCCTAGACAGTAACCCTGACATATGAGATGGCATGACATTGCCTGTGTGGCTGGACTAGGTCCTGGTGGGAGGCAGTGTGTCACTTCGACAAGTTCTAGAAAGTTAACTGGAGGTTCTGTGGTATTTGCTGGCATTTTATGCTAAGGGTCTTCATACCATTCTCTCTTGTGTTTCCTTCCTTCCTCCTCTTCCTCCTCCTCCTTTCTCTTCTCTATCTCTCTTTCTCTAAGGGGTCTTTCTCCCTAAGAACACTGGAATTGCAATAGTGGTTAAAACCATGTCGGGGAAGACTTAGTGGTGGTCTTTGATCACTTTGTAGAAGTATCTCTCCCCCTTCCAACATTCTGAAACAGGAAATTGTGGCTCAGTCACCAATGCGCTTCACAGAAGCTCTGCTGCTTTTCTCAAAGTAGAAAGTGTCTGAAGTTTGAACCTGCTATAGGTCTAAAGCACTCTTCGGGTTGACATAGAGTGTGAGGTCAAGGCTTTCCACAGCCTTCAAAGTGGAAAGATGAGCATAGTCACATGAGCATTAACAGGGTAGACCAGATGGACACAGTTAGGCCCACAGAGTAAGGGCCAAAATTCAGGGAAGAAAAGGACACATGGCCTTTAAGTAAATGTGCTAGTGTAGAGTATGCACCCCACAATATGGGCATGGGTTGGAGCCTCAGCTGGAAGGGTTAGGACAATCAGTATCTTCCCAGATCTAGGCAGGGCCATCCCACCTGCCTCTGAGGGCTCTGTCTTCCAAGGTTGTGAGGATTAAAGAGGAGCAGAGCACGGATTTGGAAGCAGACTGTTAACTCTTTCCATTGCTGATGGCTACCGTTATTACTGGCTCTAATAGTAATATAGCCATAACAGGCCCCAACAGGATGCTGACACAAGCGGAGACAGGAAGTTGGGCTGTGTCCTAGTTAACAATCCTGTGCTCACCAGTCCTGTCACTTGGTACCGTTGTTCAAGGACAATCTCAGGTGGCAAAGTCTTGCTCTGAGCCACATCAGTCACTGAGCTTCTGCACTTGTGGTTTGTGAAAGACAGATGAATTAGTAATGAATAGACACAGACGTCAGTGGAGCTGAGAACCGGCAGTTGGGGCTGACCAGAGTCTCCCAGGGCCTTCTGCATCAGCAGTCTAATTGACTCCCCAGTTATTCTTGGAGCCTCCCCCCACCCCCCGCTTCTCCTCTCTCCTTCCCCTTCCCCTTCTCTCCCTTGTGCCCTCCCGGCCTCTTCCTTTTTCCTTCTCTCATATAACCTTTACAATTAACTTTTATTATCGTGTGTGAGAGAGAAAGGGAGGGAGGGAGGGAGAAGGGGAGGGCACACGCCATCGTGTACATGTGGAAGTCAAATGACAACTTCCAGGAAACAATTTCTCTGCTTCCCTTGTGGGGGGGATCCAGGTATTGAACTCAAGTTATCAGCAAGCACTGTTAACCCGTGGCCCCAAATTAAACTGGTTAATTAACATGAACTATGCCCACATGTATGAGGTACACAGTACCATACCATTTCAGTACAACCTGGAATGATCACATAGGGGTGAATAGTACTTCCGTGTCAGACACCCACCGACCTTAGGCTCCTCTCCTTGGGCATCTGTAAAAAAGCTTTGCAGACTATAGCCTGTTAGTCCCGCCTCCCTGACCATGCGCCCTGACCACCCGTTATCCAAACTATCCCGTGTCCTTCCCTCCATGTCCCCCTGTCCTTCCTCCCTCATACTGGCTGGTTTTCTGTATCAACTTGACATAAGCTGGGTCATCAGAGAGGAAGGAGTCTCAGTTGACAGAATGCCTCCATGAGATTCATGTAAGGCATTTTCTCAAGCAGTGATCAATGGGGGAGAGCCCAGCCCACAGGGGGTGGGGCCATCCCTGGGCTGATGGTTATGGGTTCTATAAGAAAGCAGGCTGAGCAAGCAATGAGAAGCAAGCCCGTCAGCAGCATTCCTCCATGGCCTCTGCATCTGCTCCTGCTTCCAGGATCCTGCCCTGTTGAGTTCCTGTCCTGACTTCCTCAGTGAACAGCAATATGGAAGTCTAAGCCAAATAAACTCTCTCCTCCCCAACTTGCTTTGTGGTCATGGTGTTTCATCAGAGCAACTAAGGACATCTCTCCATCTCTCCCCTGCCCTTCCCTGTCTTTAGTGAGCAGAGCTCACTTTGAGGCCCATCCTTGGTCTGTTAGTGTGGAGTATGGAGAAGGAACAACATTTGGGCTCCTTTGTGTAAAGCAGTGTAGTTGTCTAGCATTGCCTGAGCCACAGGTCCGTCCACTGTTCTCGGCCATCATGGAGCCAGGCCCTTTTGACTCTGGATCTCAGGATTTCTCCTGTTTCTTGGTTTTTTTTCCTACCTTCTCTTTGGTTTATAGAGAATGTAACTAGAGTTATTATGGCAAAAGTTTAGGTTCCAGCAGCATGAGTTCGGGCCACCCATCCCTGGCATAGCAATTAAAGACACAATGGTGAGATTTAATCAGTTGCCTGCATTTGAGAGACAAGGGGTCCAGTGACCCCCCAAGTCCATCTTTGGGAATACTGACATGAGTCTAAGGTTTAAACAGAGAAAGACTTGGGGGCAGAGGGAGCAAGGAGTAGGCATACAGGAGCAGCCTGCCTCTGTGGGTGGTCTAAAATGTTCTGATTGCTGCCATTAGGTGAGGAGACAACCATTTCCACTTCAGGATGTGCCCTCACCACTATGGATGGTTTTTCTTCATCTGGTACCCTACGAGGATCTGCTATTGCTGGAGTTCAAGTTGGCTAGAGATTTAGGACAATAAGTTACTTCTGTGCCTTCAGCCTTGAAAGAGTGTGGGTTAGGTCTGACAGACATGCTTTTGTGATTAATGCCTGTGAAGTGAGTGGGTGAGCCACCGTAAGGAAGCCAAGACGCTAGGTGAAGGCGGAAATGCCAGGTGCTCTCACCTGGGCCCAAGGTGTCGATGCAGTTGGTCAGAAGCAGCTTCTAAATGCCTGCTCCAGTCACATGGGCTCACTGGCTGCACACACTTCATGTGACACGGTGAGATGTTCCGCTCTCTTGTCCTGCCAAGGATTCTTAATCACTGCTGCATGGGTTTGGGGTACAGGGGACTCTGCTGGTGCCCAGGTTTAGATGAATTACTCAGCCTGTACAGGAGCAGTTCTCAAAATGAGTGGCTACTGCTTCTGTGTATGTTTTACTACCCCACAGCTTTTAGTCATTTTAGTAAAGGGCTTCCATTACAGGATTTGTCTTAGGTTTCTATTACTGTGATAAAACACTGTGTCTAAAAGAATTTGAGAGAGAAACTGTAATGTCCCACATTACAGTCTGTTGCAGAGGGAAAGCAGGGCAGAACTGAGGGAGAGGCCATGGAAGACTACAGCTTACTTACTTGCTCCTAATGGCTTGCTCAGATTGCTTTCTTGTAGCACCCAGACCACCTGCCCACAAGAGGCTGGGCTCTCCCACATCAATCATCACTCAAGAAAATGCATGGGGTTTATATAAATGCTTTTGTTATTTTGAACTGGAAAAAAATGAACAGAGAAGCCACTGAACCAATGGTCTATCTCTGGTTCTAAGCTAAGTGGTTAAGGCATACTTTCAGACCTAGGATCTTGGAAAGAAAGGAGGTGTAGAGGCAGTGTTCAGACACAGAGACAAATTACTCAGGTCTTTTACACAGAAGAACCTGGTGACAGAAGTACTGGGAAGGCTGAGTGAAAAGTGCCCAGTCATCAGCAGGAGCCATCTCTAGAAGCTGCCCTCATCCCTGGGTCTGGAAGATGGAAGGGAATGTTGTGAGCCAGAGATTCTACCTTAGCTGCTCCTGCCCCACCCCAAAACCTGCTGTTGCTCCTAACTGCCTACCCCCTTCCCAGTCACACGATCTCACCTGCAAAGAGGCTGGGTATTTGTTGAGCAGTTAACTACATATGGATGAAACAACCTATCTCTAGGAGAGAATAGAGATCCCTTTATAGAGATATTCTTTCTCTTTCTACACACACACCTGAGACAGACTCCCACTGAACTCAAACCTGTTCCGGCTAGGCTGGCATCTGTGTCTGCCCTGCAGCCCTGGGGTTTCAGCATGTGCAGCCACATGCATTTTTATAGGAGTCCTGGAAATTTGAACTTGGGTTCTCACGCTTGCATTAAAAAAGTACTGTTGCCCCCTGACCCATATTCCCAGTCCCAAGGTGGGAATTTGTGTTTTATTTTAAAGGTTGGTCTCCTCTCTTTTTCTGCTTCCCTTCAGTCTCCCTATCCCCATGCCGCTTGCCCTTCCACTGGCTCTTACCTGATGTCACTATACTCTTTGCAGGACATCTTAGCTCAGCCCCAGCCCTGGTGGAAGATCCAGCTATTTATGTGGGAGCCAGTGCTGTTTGGGACCTGGGATGGTGTGTTCACGTCCTGCATGATCAACATTTTTGGGGTTGTCCTTTTCTTGAGGACCGGCTGGCTGGTGGTGAGTAATGGGCTGATGACCCTGGAACTTCTGGTGGGCCTGTGACACAGATCCCACACTTAGGGAGTAGATTCCTGAAGTGTAGATTCTTCAGAAAGGAGACGCAGGAAGCACAGTGTATGGCTGGCAATGCTTTTTAGAGTAACAATCCCCTGGAGCCTGGACCTCAGAGGATCCCCAGTGAGAGCTTCAGAATGGAGCTGACTGTGTGAGGTCAGGGCTCATTGTGGGTGGGACTAGAGATAGGGCAAGGGTCAGGGAGATGGAGATTTTTACTCTAGTTCATGACCCTTCTAGGCTTCCTTGTGTTTGTCACATTGCTTTATTCCCCTCTGAAACACCACCCCCCATGCACATGGTTCCTCTCACACTGCTCCTGGCCTTGTTCGTAGGGCTGTTTGGTTGAGGTACAAACTCTTACTTCTTAGGATTTATTGCTTGGGACAGGCTCTCTTGTACTAGATCCTGATGGTTAGTTCATCTTCAGCACAGGGCACAAAGGACTTCTCCTTTATGCCTTGGGCAAAAATATCCTAGTGCTTCCCTTGCAGATGTGTGCCCTGAGCAGGGTTCCCCTTACACTGTGCCTTCTCACACAGTGAACAGGCTGCCCAGAACAAAAGACCACCCAGTAAAGAATTCCACACCAGTGACTGTCTGCTGTATACAGACACCAGAGCCACCAATGGGATTGTAAAACACAAGCCTTTGTCCCTCTGGTGGTGCAGATTCGCATGAAGAGAGATCTCCAGAGCATGAAGGCTCCCAGGAGTGGATCCCTGCAGTGGGTGCAAGGTGTCTGGGAAAGCTGGAAGAGTTACTGCACAGACTTGAAGGCTGGATTGGGTTGGATAGGTGAAGGGAGAGAGCCCTTCAGGGGACTATTGTCCACAAGTGCCCATCAGAGAAATAGCCCATGCTGTGGAGGGGACACACACGAGGTACATGTCAGGTGAGACTTGAGTCAAGGTGAGACACTAGAAGGCATTTCTGTTGCAGTCTAGAGGCAGAATGCCTCTGTGTGAAGCCTCAGGCTTAAATGTTTTTGTTATTTTTTTTTTCTGAAGTTATCAATGTCAGGAAAGAGGACAGCTCTATGCTTATTCTTTAGCCATCTCTATTTACTTGTTTGATTTTTAAGAAATGTCTGTCTAAAATGAGCTCCATCCTTGAAGTGAAGGTGTAGGCTGCATCCATTGCTTAGTGTTATGTAAGGAATTGTCTCAGCATCAGCAACTGATAACGGCAGGTGTGCGTCTAGGGTTCTGGGATCCACATTCTCAGAGCCTCTGTGAGGACGCAGTTGCTGTCAGTCTGGTACATGTGAAGGTTCTACCGGATCACCCAAGTACCATTTGACAGGCCTCCTTGTGGGGTTGTCTCTTTTCAAGGCTGCAGACTTCCACCACGACCACAGAATAGAAGGCACTAGCTTACAATGGTGGCCATCATCTCTTCATATCCTAGAAAGGATGTCCTATCAAGTCTGTGGGACACCAAAATCAGGGTCTATACAGGGCAGAAGACCACACAAGGACAGGAACAGAGGCAGGTACCACAGGCCATGTTTGAACTTGTCTGTCCTTTTGTCCTAAAATAACCTCTGCTTTTCAGCCCTGTCATTGGTATCATATTTTTGATCATGAAAGGAAGAGATAAATATGAAATTCCAAAAATGAGTGTCCAGGGAACTGTATGAAATTGAAATAGATATAATGCCAAAAGCATTTCTTAAATAGAAAATATTAACTCTAAAACAACGTGGAGACATAGTTTATAAGCTGTTATAGCCACAGTTCTGGTCACAGACCCAAGGTTGTTCTTGGATATTTATAATCACATGCAGACAGCTTCCAAGAATGAGCAAAAGAAGAAGATGGTTCTACAGGATTTCACTGAAAGTGTAGTATTAGCGAAGTCAGTAGTGCAGCCCCAGGGGTATATGTCTCAGGGACACCAGCATCCTGGGGACTTGGGGCTGCAGAGGGAGCCACATGACATTGGTTCCTGCCAGCCTTTCTCCACTCTTAGTCCCAACACTACTGTCCAGCACTGCCACCACACCCAGGCATTTAGAGTGTCCTTTGCCATTGGTCAGCTTTGCACACATGGCTGTTGCCATTCTTTTTCTAAAGGGAGCTCATGGCTGTCCATATGCACCAGGCTAGGCCTTGGGAACATTTGGAGGGTGCAGTATAAGCTATGCAACAATAGTTAATAATTGTAGTCAGAAGTTCTGGACCACTGGGGCCTGTGGTCCAGAGGAATCTTCCTATCCAAGGTTCTGCTGCTGCTGCTGCTTATAAAATAACCACACAAAGGCTTATATTAATTACAAACTGTTTGGCCTATGGCTCAGGCTTGTTGCTTGCTAGCTCTTACAACTTAACCCATTTTTATTAATCTACGTTTTGCCACCTGGCTCATAGCTTACCTGTACTTTTATATCTTGCTCTCTCAGTGCCATCCCGCAGCTTCTCTATGTGACTCCGCCCTCCTTCTTTATCTCTGATTGGATTTCCCACCTACCTATAGGCTGCTTTACAATAGGCCAAAACAGTTCCTTTATTATCCAATGGTAATTCACAGCGTACAGTGTGACATTTATAGCACTTCTGTGACAGGCGGCAGTCAAAGCAAAGTAGATGAGTTTGACTCTCTAAAATTTGGTATTTCCAGACAGCTATGAGGCAGATATTGTCTGTCTTATGAGTGGACAAGACAGAGGAACTCCTTCCCGTCTGCTCACACTGCACACAGTTGGCATGTGGAGCCCAGCTCTCTGTAGACAGATGTTCCCTAAGGGACCCCTTGCTTCAATCTCCACACTGGGTCAGATGTGCAGAGGCCTCTTTTTTTGTTGTTGTTTTTTGGTCAAAGCTGTGTGTGACTGGTGGTGACTACCGCTGCGTGGTCACAGCTCTGCGTTAGCTTTGGTGCAGCCCTGAGCCTTCTATGGATTTTTCTTTTTTCTTTCTTTGCTGGTTTTGCATGCCGGGCTTGAACCTGGGCCTCATAATAGGCAAGCACTCTGTAAGAGAGCTACGTCTTCAGCTCTACATTTCATTTCTGCTCTGTTCTGTTCCCTCAAGGATCTTGACATAGTTAGCAAAGATATCTATAATGCTTTAAAATAAAAAATAAACAAAAATCATAAGAGGGACTTATGCATGCCACCTGAACATTTCTAGGTGGCCAGGTCTCACTGGCAGATCACTCCAAAGCCAGTTGAACAGTGTGTCTCTGGAGGGCCTCTCCCAGTGTCCTCAGAGGGGACAGTGGATAGAGAGCCTTACTTCTGGGCCTACTATGTGGAAGTGTTATGGGGGAGGGGGTTGATAGAAAGAGAAAACCAGAGTTGGTCCATGTGAGAACCACAGTTAATAGAAGTGTTAGAATGCAAATATCCTCCCGAGTGACTGTAAAAACCTACTGATAAGTTAGAACAGCAATGAAATGCTGGGGCTCAGAATAGGAAGACACTGCTTCCCTGAGATCCTGCTTTCATCCCAGACCAGCAATGCAGCCTTTGTACCCCTCACTTGCAGGGAACCCCTCCAGCTCATTTTAAGGCCCCTCTGCCCTCCATTCTCTCTCTAGCACATAGCACTGCATCTAGGAGTCTTGCTGCCTCCCAGGATCCTCCATTACCCAAGCTCTTACAAAGCTTGCAACTCTTCTAAGAGCTTGTACTGTGTCCTTTTTTCTTTCCACAGAGATGTGTCCACGTGTGTATGTGTAAACATGCATGTCCAGAAATGTGTGCTTTTTTTTGCTCAGCAAGCATTTAGTATGGAGGTGCTAAGCCTAGCGAGCATGGAGGGGGAAAGAAATGTGTCCTGTTCTCACAGAAAACCTGGAGTTAGGGACTGACCTAGGAAGAGACTTGGTAACTAGAGAATAATCAAGTACTGTGATAAATAACCACTAAGCTGTGGGTACTGGGGGCTCAGAGGAAAAGGTACAAATAGCAGCTACTGAAGGAAGAAATGCTGGATATGAGTCCTTAAGGCTGCTTTAGAGTTAACCCAGAAAGCCAGTAAAATGAATAAAAAGTGCTTTCTAGGCAGGGGGACTGGTGTGGGTAAGGCGAGGCAGGGAGAGAGCATATCCTTTCCTGCTAGGTCGAGGTAACCATGATAGATTTGTAGGGTCCTTGTGAATCTCTCTTTTTTAATTTTGCTTTTGTGTATCGGAGTGTTTGACCACATATATGTGCACCACATGCATGCCTGGTGCCTGAGCAGTCAAGAGATCAATCCTCTGGATCCCCTGGAACTGGAGTTAACAGATGGTTGTGAACTCCCATGTGGGTGCTGGGAACGGAACCCTGATCTTCTCCAAGAACAAGAGCTCTCGACTGCTGAGCCATATCACCTTTCCAGCCTGGCTGGAGTCTCTTGATCTGCTTTCACTTTGGCATTTGTAGGGTGGACTTTCCACCTCCCCCAAACTTCTCCTTGCAGGCTTCAGCTCAGAAGAAGCAGGTGATACCTTGTTGTCTCTGTGTGGCCCCCTGTTCAGTGGATAAGCCAGTGGGTGGAGGCACTCAGTGCTTCCATGGGGAACGGCTCGGCTCGATGTCTCCCTTAAATCTGACACCCCCTCCCCCACTCTGCTGCAGGGAAACACAGGTGTGCTCCTGGGTTTGGTCCTGGTGTCCTTCGTCATCCTCGTGGCCCTTGTCACTGTGCTGTCTGGCATTGGCGTCGCGGAGCATGGCGGGATAGGCAGTGGTGGCGTCTACTCCATGATCTCCTCAACTCTTGGAGGGCAGACGGGAGGCACCGTTGGGCTGTTGTATGTGTTTGGACAGGTGAGACCGCAGTACAAGTCTGCTCCTTGCCTCTACCTGTTCAGTCTCCATCGTCTCCTCTTCTTCCTCATTTGACCTGGGGGAGGCAAAGGGGGACAAGGGCCCAGCTTGACAGAAGATCACACACACACACACACACACACACACACACACACACACACACAGCTCTCAGATGTTGGAGCATTTTTGAAAGTGGATTTTCCACAGGAGGAAAAAGCTTAATCAATAGTGTAAGACTTTTGCAAATGTCACAAAATCTAAGAGTTTGAAAGGTAGGGGCTAGAGGGATTGCTCAGTGGTTAAGGGCACGGGCTGCTCACTGTACCAGAGGACTCCGGTTTAATTTCCAGCACCCTCATGGCACCTCACAGCTGTCTGTAACTCCAGTTCCAGGGGATCTGATGCCCTAATACAGACATACATGCAGAACACCAACGCAAATGCTTGATCCGTGCGTTGCCTCTGTGACAGCCCTTTTGCAATGGTTGGCACTCATCACCACCTGCTTTGCTACCCTAAGAGATGTTTCCGTGCTCTGTCAGGTAGTCACAGGGGATGCAGGTTGGACAGCCTCACTGGACAGCCTGCTCTCTGGGCAAACAGAAGATGAGGAAAGGGGCTGAATGCCATAAATGGGGAGGGAATGCTGGGCTGAGGAAGGGAGAGTGTTCATGTAGGCAGCCTCTGTGAGTAGTACCTGTAGGCAGTGCTGGGGGATCCCTGGCTTCTGAGCTCATCTGGGTGGTGTCTCTGAGCAGGGTGCCTTATCTTCTAGTCCTTACATCGACTTCTGGGTTTGGTTAGCTTGGACTTTAAGGAGGATGCCGCCCTGCAGCTCTTGTGAGGTGCCTTTGTCTGGTTTTGGTGTGGGGCTAACACGAGCTTTAAGGACTCACTAGGTGTGTGTGTTGGGGAGTGGGCTCCCTTCTCTTCTAGTTTTTGGAAGTGTGTATAAAGGGTTGGCATTAACTCTTTAAATGCTAAGTGGAACATCTGGTCCCGGTTTTCTTGGTTGCCATTGTTTCAAATTTCCTGATTATCGGCATACGCTCTGCCTGCTGAGGGTGTCCTGATTCTGTTTTGTATAATGCTGGTAGGCTGTGTCTGATTCATCCAGGTTATCTAGAATACTGACATAGTATCTGTTCCCCTATGATCTCCATTTCTTTTCGTGTGGTGGTGACGCTTCTCTCGGTTTTTACTTTAATCATTTGAATTCACCTCAACTCTTGACCAATCTAGATAAAGAATTACCTATGCTTTTCTTTAATCTTAAATTCAAAGAATTAGGTTTTCTCTTATTTTTCTTTTCCTTCCTTCCTCTTTCTTTCTTTCTTTCTTTTTTGACACAGGTAGAACAGGCTGGCTTGGAATTCACAGAGACCTGCCTGCCTCTGCCTCCCAAGTGCTGGGATCAAAGGCCTGTGCCACCACTGCCCAGCAGAACCAGGATTTCATTATGACATTTTCGCTCAAAATGTGTCTCTGTCAATCCCCCCTCCCCCATCTCCCAGCTTCCTTTCTCGTCCTTCACCTCCCACCACCTCCTTCCTTATTTCAAGTCACAGATCAAGCAACCGACTCTTTTGGAGACAGGGTTTTATTACGTAGCTCTGGCTCGCCTGGAACTCACTGTATAGACCATGCTGGCCTTGAGTTTAACAGAGATCTGTCTGTATCCACCTCCTGAATTCTGGGATTAAAGGTGTGGACCACCACCACCTGGCATTATTTTTAATTATGTGTGTGTGATGGTGGTGCTGAGCGCTCGTGCATGTGAGTGAAGTGCTCATGGAGGCCAGTAGAGGAGGGTGTTGGATTCCCGCAGCTGGAGTTAGTAGGTGGTTGGAGTCCTCTGTAATGTGATCAATGCTATTAACCACAGAGCAATCTCCAGTGCCTATATTTTAAAACTATCATTATTAGTTTCTGAATTTCATACAATGTGTATTGAGCATATTCAGACATATCCAAACTCTTCCCAACTCACCCAGCTTTATAGCCTAGTGAGAGGTCTTTTGAATCCCCAGTAATGGGTTTCTCCAGCAATGCAATAAGCCAAATCAAGCCGAGAATTAATGAGGCCAGGTTTAATCTGAGCAAAGCAGGCCTGGGTGATCTCTGGGAAAGGAAAAAGAGAATCACATGGCAGGGCTCTGCACCTGAGTTTACATGCCCTGTAGGTGAGGTCTTGAGCAGCTCCAGGGGAGGAGGGCGTCGGGTGGAGGGCTTCCGGAAAGAGGCAGGGTTTGAAGAGGGAGGAAGTACTGAGGAAGAGTTTCCAATGAAACCCCTAAAGTGACCTTGAACCCTAGGATGACCTTGAATCCATGGTGAGCCTCTTGCCTTCACCTCTCAAGTGCTAGAATTATAGGCCCATATGCATGATTCGAATTGAGATTTTAAATTTTTGCTTTGTGGTCTGGAGAGATGGCTCTGAATTTAAGAAAGAGCACCAACTGCTCTCCCAGTACCCACACGATGGCCCAATGGCCCACAGCTACCTGTGACACCAGTGTCAGGGGATCTGACTTCCTCTTTGGGCCTTCATGGGAACCAGTTAATTACCTAAGTGGTGCATCACCTATCCACATAAAATAAAAATTAATAAAATTAATAAAACTCCTCACATGAAACAACAGGAATGTAAGAAACAAAAACAAAACCTTGCCATGTCCTGTACATACACACACACACACACACACACACACAGACACACACACATACACACACACACACACACAGACACACACACATACACAGACACACACACACACACACACACACACACACACACACACACACACACACACACACACTCAATCCTTCCCCCCTCACTTCTGAGGCCTGGTTAGACACCCTATGCTTCCGGGCCAGATCCATGGCCAGAGGACGGGACTGTAGATTTTTTAAAAAAAGAAAAGAAAAAGAAAGTCTTCCCTCTCCCTGTGCCACTCATCTGTGAGACATCTGAGGGGCCTCCTTGGGCTACTTACTTGGATGTGATAGTGTCTGGCTTCAGCCTGCGTTGACTGTGTAAAAAACATTTATCATGGCTAATGTGCTCTGTGCTGGATTCTCTATGCTGAGTGAAGGATCAGAAATCCTTTTTAGACCATACAGAGGCCTGGAGTTTTCACTGTGGGAGTGAGTACACCCACTGTCCATTCCGGCTGCCTACTGCAGCCTAAATTAGGATTTGTGCCTGAAGGAGAGAATGTGGAAGGATGTGCCTATCTCTCTACTCAGGTTTCCTGAACACCTGATTCAGCCAAAACAAATACCCTGGGATGGAGGTGTTCTATCCTGAGAATATGTCTCTTCCTCTCAACACTGGGCACTACCCCTCCTTATGTGGCAGCGAGTTACAGATGTGTCTATGTTGAGAACGGTAAAGAAAAGGTCAGGTTCCTGATCATGTCAAAAGGAAATGAAAAGAGTTTCCAACTATAATGAGCTCTGGGATTGTTTACAGAGACTCAGTAATGCTTTCCAAGGAAGAACATGTTTCCAGCCTGGATGCCTTGGGGCAGCAGGCTTGTTCAGGAAGGCTTGAGGTTCAGACCCACCCTGTGTCAACTGTCTCAAGCCGGATGTGGCTAAGGCCTCGAGTCCTGAGCCAGAAGGGAATATACTTTTGTGTTGTAGGAGGCTCATGCACAGACTCCACTTTTCCCTGTGATGAGTTCACTTTGTACCTGGGTACAAGGCACTATTGTCAGTATATACCCCAAATGTATCCAGTTCCACGGTGATGGGTATGTCCACCTGTTAGAAATATAAAGCCAATACAGTAACTCTGATAGTGGGGTGGCTCTCCCCCTTCTCCACACTCAGGATCTTTCTGTACAGCCTAATCTATCTGAGTATTGCCAAGTAATCCAAGCTAGTCTTGGATTCACAGTCCTTCTGCCTCACCCTTCTTAGTGCCGGGCTATTAGACAAGTGTCCTTATCCCTAGCTTGATAGTTAAACTGACTATCAACTGGGTTGGATGCAGAGGACCTTGGGAAAGCCCACCTCTTGCTGTGTCTGTGAGGATGAACAACTGAGGGCAAAGACTGTCCTGACCGTGGGTGCCACAGTCCAGTAAGCTGGGAGTAGATGGCGGCTTCCTCAGCAGGAGCACACATGCTACCACTGTCCTTGACATCAGACTCCAGCCTTGGCAGCCTTTCAACACAGACCCACTCCAGTGACTTCCATGGGCTTCCGGACCCTTGGCTTGAGGCTGGTACTGCCTCTTGGTCCCTTTCTTCTGAGGTTTTCATCTTCTTGGACACATCTGCTTTTCCAGCTTGTAAATGACTATTGTGGGACTACCCAGTCTCTGTGCAAGGCGATCCACTAAATCCTCTATTGGAATCGCATGAGCACTCACTGATTCTCTTCCTCTACTGAACCCTGGCTGGGAGAGTCTATGCTTTTCTGTGTTCACCTTCGAACACAGGCTTCCTTTTAACTTAGCAGCAGGGGAGTATGGTGACACTGTGCTCTCTTATCAGAAGCTGCCAAGTCAACAGGACTCCTCCCAGCCAGATTTACCTGGATTAGAGATGGCAGTGCACAAGTGATGGCACTTGACTATGAAAGTTAGCATATCACACAGTATTCAGTGAAGACTTGCATCATGCTTAGCAAATGGAGGATACAGAAGAGGTGAAACAATCAGTGAGTGTTTTAACCTGCGTTTGGTGTATGTACATGCGTGATTGTGAGTTCATAGAGTTATAGGTGCATATGTGTTTGTGTGTGCATATTGTGGAGGCCTGAAGTTAACACTGGTGTTTTCCTCGGCTACTCTTTATTTACTGAGGCAGGGTCTCTAGCTGAATTCAGAACTGGCTAATTCCAGCTAGGGAAATCCCTGGAGATCTCCTTTGTGTGCCTCAGAGTGGAACGCTAGGGTTATCATCAGCCACCATACCTCATCAGCATTTTCCATGGGTTCTGAGGACCTGAACTCTGGCCTTCACACTTGTGCAGAAAATGCTTTAACCCCTGAGCGTCTTCCCAGCCTGAATGTTTTGTTTTTAAAGGGTGTTTGTATTCTCAGGGCAGGAGAAGGTAGTATCTGAACCCAGACACTTCTATAGCACTGGTGATAAGTGCAATGTTTACTGAACAACAGGAGAAAGAGGGAAGTTTGTGGAGAAGGAAGAACATGAATAGGCTCAAACTGAATGTGTTTCTGGGACCACAGCAAGGGCAGGGCTGCACTGAGGGGAATCAGCAGAGCCAGAGGCTCATGAAGTAACCAAGCTAAGGCGAGAGGAGACTAAGGTTGATGATTGTGCAAAGTGATGCTCATGTCAGTAACATTTTATTACATTAGTTTATTGTGCGTGTGTGTGTGTGTGTGTGTGTGTGTGTGTGTGTGTGTGTGTGTGTGTGTGCATGTGGCGGTCAAAGGAAAATTGCAGGAGTTAGCTCACTCCTTCAACTCTGTGAGTCCTGGAACTCCTGTCATTAGGCTTAGTGGCAAGTGCCTTTACCTGGTGAGCCATCTTGCTGGCCCACACTTTTTTTTTTTTTTTTTTTTAAGACAGAGTCTCACTGTGTGGCTCTGTAGACTAGGCTGGCCTTGAACTCACAGAAACCCACCTGCCCCTGCCTCCCAAGTGCTGGGGTTACAGTGTGTACCACCACACCAAGCTCATGACATTCTCATCTACTTATTTGGACCTGCCTTTCAAATATTTCCAAAAGATGTAAACTTATGATTGTAGTACGTGAATGTGTGCATCCAGAAAGATGTTTCCGAGAACTGAGGAGTGTGGTGTGGAGGAGAGAGACATATCAAATCTGCACATTCACAGGTAGGCACTTTAGTCAGAAAATGGAAGGGTTTGCTGGGTTAGACACCAAACTAGCCGCCGTCTTATAGGACTGCAAACCGTAACCCATCTACGTAAGTAAACCTGTGACTTTGCTCAGCCTGGGATATTTAATGCCAATTTAATCAATGGTGAAGAATGAGCAGACCCTGACTTTACCTGGATAGCCCGTGGGCACCTTTGTCAACACATCACATTGAAAACATGTACCACCACTCTTTTCCACTTCTAAATTTCGTATCACTCATTTATTTATTTAAGACAGGTTCATATTACATAGCTCTGCTTGGCCTATGTAGATTAGACTGGCCTTAGCTTCTTTCTGCCTCCTGAGTGTTGACATTATAGCTGTTACCTCCTTGCCTGGCAGCTGGGATAAGTACAAGAATAATACTGTGGCTTATGTCTGTGACTCCAACAGTCAGGAGGCTGAAGCAGAAGGATTACTGCGAGTCTGAAGGTAATTTGGGATATATAATAAGACCCAGGTCAGTCTGAGCTACAGTTTTAGACCAAAACCAAATGATACAAACCAAGCCGAACCAAACCAACCTAATTTACAGGCCTGGGAAAATAGTTTAGTTCAGTAAAGTACTTGTTTGTAAGCCTAGGAACCCCAGAACCAGTGTAAAAAACAAACAAGGTGCTGTGGTGTGTACTAGAGAGGTGAGGTAAGAGGACCTACGGGCTACTGGTCAGTCAGTCCGGCCACTTGGCTAGTCCTAGCCACCGAGAGACCCTGCTTTAAGAAGTAGAGGTGGACACGCACACATGGGAGTTAAAAGAAATGCCGTTCAAATGTTTGTGGGAGTGCACTGCTGTGGCTCTGAGGACAGGGTGCTATGCACACAATTTTGTTGTAGGGATGTAGTTCTTGAGTAATGCAGGCAGAGAAAGCCAAAGGCCTTTGACCCAGTGTCTCATAATCTTTTCGCCTTGGTTACCATTGACAGCTGTCAACCCTGGGGCTCCTTCCTCTCTTGTTCAAGATGTGGATGAGCAGAAATGGTGCCCTAAGGCAGGTTACCCTGTGGAAGAGCGGGTTTGACCTGATGCTGCCTCCTAGGCAGAGAGCTACACACTGGCTCTGTGTGTGTGTGTGTGTGTACAGGTCTGCAGCTGATGCCTTTCTGTTGCTGGCTGTTCCCACCCCACTGGGAATTGCCTGGCAGTGTGTTGCAGGTGCCATGTACATCACAGGCTTCGCTGAGTCCATCTCAGATCTTCTGGGCCTTGGTAACATCTGGGCTGTGAGAGGGATATCCATTGCTGTACTTCTGGCTTTGCTGGGCATCAACCTAGCAGGTGTCAAGTGGATAATCCGCCTCCAACTGCTGCTGCTGTTCCTGCTGGCTGTCTCAACCCTGGACTTCGTTGTGGGCTCTTTCACCCACCTGGACCCAGGTAGGTCCTTGGAATGCAGTGCTTTGTAGATGTTGAGGGGTGTAATTTGGAGTAGCCTTCCCCTCCTTTCCCATAGACTGTACCTACAATTAGGGTAGGCTGGTCCTCATGAGGTGACCAGCTACACTTTGGCACAGCTCCCTGGTTCCAGAGCCCCCCTACACACATGTGGGCATGCACTAAAGCATACAGGCACACAGGCATGCAGGCTGACTCAGGTGCACAGGCATGCAGGCATGCACTCACACTTTTACTTTATGTATTTTCCATGGTTCTCTTTCACTTCTTTCTATAAAAAAAATACAGAAGATGTAACTAACACAACTTCTGCCAAACAGAAACACAAGCAGATGGGCAGAGATCAAATCCATGGCGATGACTGGGACACGGAGCAAGAAAGAAAGAGGAAAGACAGGAAAACAGACGTCGAGGTTTTCTATAAAGACTTGATGTAAATATTTGTGTTTTAGAAATGTCTCGAGAGAGACCTTGCTGGGTGGAAGCCAGGGTCCCCATGGCGAATGTGCCATGAGACAGCCCTCGGGTGGGTCAGGGCTGGTGGCAGCCAGGAAAGGCACATTCTGCCAGTGGCACTCAGGAAAAATTGTATTAGGGGGAGGGAGAAGAGGAGAGAGAGAAGAGAGAGCAGAGGTGGTGCTGCCTTGTGAAGGGAAAGGAAGGGAGAGAGAGAGAGAGCAAAGGGAGAGGGTCTCTTCCCAAAGGGACACTACAGAGGATGAGGATGACGTCGGGAGTACTTGCTTATTGGCCAGGTCTCCAGGAAGTGAGTCTGAATGCTGACAAGTCTATGTGTTTGAGCATGGATGCACCTGCCTGTAAACTTCTGGCAGGCTAAGGCAGGAAGATTGTAAACAAAATCCTGAGACTTTATCTGGAAAAAAAAATAGCAAACTACAGCAAGTGTTGGAAATTGTCATTTCATAGAGATGGCTACCAAAATGTTTGATTATTTGTTGCTTTATATGCTAAATTATTTTTTAAAATCAAAATGTGTGTTCTTTACCTAAGCTTAAAAAATAATCAAGTGGTTAGGGATAGCTTTTCACTCTTTGGGATGAAGTAAATGGTATTTTATTTTCTTATTTTATTGAGGCAGGGTTTTCACTGTGTAGCCCTGGAACTCCCTCTGTAGACCAGGCTGGCCTCAAATTCACAGAGATCTGCCTACCTCTGCCTCCTTGAGTGCTGGGACTGAAGGCTGCATCACCATGCCCATGGAATATTGTCACTATCCAATGAACCCATCATTGACTAATCCAGCCTCAACACAATCTGTATTGAGACTCTTTTGGGTTTCAAATACCTAAGACCATGGGAAAACATAGATATTTATATATGATTCATAACAGCAAAATTACAGTTATGAAGTAACAACAAAAATAATTTTGTGGTTGGGGGTTAACACATGAAGAGCTGTATTAGAGGGTTGCAGCATCAGGAAGATTGAGAACCACTGAACTAATCTAACTCCAGCTTTCCTTAGCCTCCTGGAAGCCTAGCGGTGTGGATTCTACATCCTGGGGCTCTGAATGATGTGGGGGGTCTGCAGCTTTGACATTTTCAGATTTGTATTGTTTTAGCATCAAGGTCAGCTATGCTGGTCCTCAGAATGCACAGCTGTCACCAGGGTGCTATAGAAAAGCCTGATACTGCACACTCCAGGAAATTGTTTATATGGCAACAGAATCCTGGCTTTACAGAGAGGGGGAGTTGGGGCCAACCAGTGTGTGTTTAAAGCAATCTGCAGCCTAGACAGGGGCCTGTGATGGTGGTGATGGGGTGATGATCACTGTGCCCAAGACCCTGCCATGCTGGGTTGTCACACAAATAAATGAAACTCAGGGATAGATCTTTGAGGAAGTCGGAGATATTAGAGAGAATAAACACCACAGTCAGATCTTACCCAGCTGTCTTCCAGCTTCCTCAGCCTGGCTTTCTATCCCCGCCCTAAATACTCTTATGGTAAATTAAGGCGTGGCCCCACCACTGGCTGCCTGGGAGCCTGGAATTCTTTCTATAATCTAAAATGACCTCAACTCAGGGATTAAGGGCATAGGTCATTACTCCCAGGATACTCCCTGTGCTGTGAATCACCACACTTTGATTCTCCTAGACTGACTGTGGTTAAAGCTCTGGAACTTCTGGAGCTTTTATTAAATACCCACACTGGGTGCTTCACCAAGTATCTGCCACAGAACATCTTACTTAGCCCCTATGGGAACCCTTGAGATAGGAGCACTGATACCCATATTACAGACAAAGGAAGAGGCTATGGTTTGTGCTAACGCATGGCAGAGCTAGGGTATGAAACCAGATATAACACTGAAGCTGAGCCCGTCCTAGGGTAGGAAGAAGCAGCCTGCTTTTGTACAGCATGCTTGTCTGCTCTCTGCTCCCCGCTTTGAGGTCATCCCGCATCGTGTTCTTCCTATTCTTTCTTGCCTTTACAAACAACAAACTCAGGTGTTTACATCATTATACTTTTATTCTTTAATGTACCTTTCAATTTTATTTGTATTTATGTGAATGTATGTGTGCCTGTTTGTGTGTATGTCACAGGGAGCCTGCTAGCATCAGATTCCCTAGATCTGGAGTTATAGATGGTTGCAAACCACTTGTCAGGGGTGCAAGGAATTGAACTCAGGCACCCAGAGGAACAGCAAGTGCTCTTAACTACTGAGCCATCTCTCCAGGCCCCCAAGTCTTGCCTTTTAAATGCTGTTGGGTGTAAACTGTTCAGAGTTGAGTTGGCATATAGTACCATTTCTTTAGGTATTATAATTCCAATGTCCTAAATTACATAACCTCTGAATTCTCTGGATGTTCCCCACTGACGTCCAGAAGCTTCCCTGACTTAAGGGCTGACTCCTATACAGAAGAAGTCCTCAGGACTCACTTCAGGGCCACCCTGGCTCACCTGAAGTGCTGCAGCACGCTCTCTGGGGCTTCTCTGCAGGAGGGAAGGTGTGCTGTTTCCTGACCTTGCAGCATCCTTCAGCAATGGCTATCACACTGAGGGAGACAGACGGGCCTTTGGCTGCCAAGCTGTCAAAGAAAGTCCCTGACTCTCAGGTGCCCTTCCCTCCACTGACACGGTTGCTAAGAGACACAGCTGACTGGCAGGGCAGTGCTGCCAGCCGCCTCAAGCTTCATTAGACGCACGTGTTTTCCTTCTTGATTGGAGACATTCTTGGCTGCTCTTCTAAGTAACTTTAAATGCTTCTTCTTCCTTCTGGTCAATACATTAGCGGGGTGTAGTGTGAGCTGAAATTTATTTTCAATAGTTTCCATAGCAACGGGCTCTTCTAGTATCTGGTTTTGGTATCATTGATTTTATCAAACAGACTGTTTTCTCTGAGGTTAAAAGCCCACACTGAAACCAGACCATACATGTTAGGATGAATTTAGCAGAATGGTTTCAACTGTTAAGGGAAAAAAATATTTGAAAAAAGACTGGAAGGAACCATGCCTAGTCATTGAGCTGATGTGTAGCCATGTCATTTAAAGATCTGTATGTCTGTCTGTCACCTCTATATCTGACATCTAGTTACCTATATCTGTCATCTGTCTGTCTGTCACCTCTATATCTGACATCTAGTTATCTATATCTGTCACGTGTCTGTCTGTCACCTCTATATCTGTCATCTAGTTATCTATATCTGACATCTATTTATCTGTATATCTGTCATCTGTCTGTCTGTCTGTCTGTCTCTCTGTCTATCTATCTGCGTGTATGTGTTGCCTGCATGTGTGTATATACACTATGTGAGTGCCTGGTGCCCGAGGAGGCCAAAGAAGGAATCAATCAGGTCCTCTGAAACTAGAGTTATAGATGGTTGAGAACTGTCATATTGGTTCTGGGAACTAAACTTGGATCCTTTGTAAGAGCAGTAGGAACTTTTAGCCACTGGGCCATCGCTCCAGACTGGTGTTACTGTATGTATGTATGTATGTATGTATGTATGTATGTATGTATGTATGTATGTATGTATGTGTGTATGTGTGTATGTATGTGTATGTATATGTAATGTATATATGTGTATGTATGTATGTGTGTATGCGTGTATGTGTGTGTGTATGTGTGTATGTATGTGTATGTGTCTATGTGTGTATGTGTGTATGTGTGTGTATGTGTGTATGTATGTGTGTGTATGTGTGTATGTGTGTATGTGTATGTGTGTATGTGTGTATGTGTGTGTGTATGTGTGTATGTGTGTATGTGTGTATATGTGTATGTATATGTAATGTATATATGTGTATGTATATGTAATGTATATATGTGTATGTGTGTATATGTGTATGTATATGTAATGTATATATGTGTATGTATACATGTATACATATACACATATGGGGCTGGAGAATTGACTGCTCTTATGTTCTATTCTAGCTTCCAGGGGCACCAGGTACACATGTAGTGCACAGCTGTATATGCAGATAAAACATACACAGAAATTAACATTTGAAAAATTAAAAACAAAACAGGACAAAAACTTTTAAATCTACTTGTACTGTGGTTCCCCTTTATTTGTATTTTCAAAGTAAAACAAGTCAGGCATGGCCTTATGCCTATGAGCTCAGGAAGCTGAGGCAGGAGGATAAGGAAAGGAAACTTTATATATATTATGTGTATATATATATATATAAACTGTACGTATTAATTATATATGTATGTATGTATGTGTGTTGTATGTATGTATAATGAAATCCTCTAAATCCTGATGCCTACAAAAGGAAGGGTAAACTTTCCTTCCCTCTCCTGAGCCTATGTGTGCATGTGTTGAGTACACACAGGGCTGCACTTCGCTACTGACTCCCCTTCTGCGCTGAGGCACCTTGTGGGCATCCTCCTGTTCATATAGAATTTCATCACTCTAAAAACATATATGTCTTTTATTGTTTGAGATAGTAATATATTATTTCCCCTTTCCCCTTTCTCCCTCCAAACCCTCTTCTAAACCCCTCCTTATCACTTTCAAATCCATGCCTCTCTTTCATTAATTGTTCGTACAAGCATATGTGGATGTATCCACTGCATAACATCCCCTGCTACTTACTTCAAAACACTTTGAATTTAACGTCCTATGACTGAATTTGAGATTTCTCCAGTCTTAAATGTTTACAGATATGGCTGATGTGAGCATCCCGTTTAGATGTGGGGGCCTGTTTCTGCAGGAGCAAGGTCATAAACAGAGTTCACTAGAGGCAGATCAAGTGCGCTTTAAATTTTGCTGGGTTCTGCCACACGGCCTTCCAGTTAGATTGTTCTAACCCACACTAGTGGTATATGATAATTATTGATTTTATATATACTGGAAAATACCAGGTAGGCATAATCCTTTACGTTTCTGTGCGTTATAAAGTGTGCACCCCTTTTCTTTCAATTTGCTTTGTAAGCCATTGAGGATAATTTTCCATGTTCTTATTTCCTCTTATTTCTCTTTTCTCTAGAATTGTCTGTAATTTCCCCATTCTTTTCCGCTTGGTTCCCTGATGGTTCCTAGAACTCTCTGCTTTAGCCGTGACTCCAACACAGACGGGTCAACTTACTTTTTATGCATGCTAGATGCGTGCTACAGACATGGAGGCGTTCTCCTGACGTCAGCTGTTCTTTCAAAATTATTGGTAAGGAAGTAATACACACATAAAATACCCATTTGGGCCCAAACTCTATATTCTGTTTATTTTCTTGTGTATTTTCCTGAAATGAAATGTACTCTGTGTGTTAGGTCCCTGGGGCTGCTGTAATTACACCCATGGAGGTTTAAAACAACAAAAATGCATTCTCACGGCCAGAAGTCTGAAATTGAAAATGTCTCAGGGTCACTGTCCCTGTAAGCCCCTCAGAGAGACTCTTTTTCCCTCCTCCAGCTTCTAGAAGCCCAGGCGTTCCTTAGGAATGACTGATCATTCTAGTCTCTACCCTTCTTCTTCACATGGCCGTGCTCCATCTTTCCCCTGGGTATGTTGCTTTAACAAAATAACACATCACTGTAAATACAGCCAACCTGATAATCTACACAGATCCCACCTGGGGCTCCTTAGGTACATCTGCAAAGACCCTTTTTCCAAATGAGGTCTCGTTTACAGGTCCTTAAGTCTTGGGTGAGAACACACATTTGGAGACCGCCATTCCCTAACCACATGAACTGCTTTTGCTTTATGTTATTTTCTATGGCCAGTTACTGTGTAGAAAATGCCCCATGAAGCTTTCAGTTGCTCCTGGTGTCGGCCCAGAGACCTTCTCGTGGGAGCCTCTTTCCAGCCTTGCTTTTCCTAGAGTGGCCACTCTTTTGTCAGGTCCCCACCCAGCATATGTATGGGAGCTCAGCACCTCTCTTCCCAGGGCGTGACCCCTCTCATGGGTCCCAGAAGATGTCACCTCTCTACCTTCAGCTGTGACTAACATTAGATAAAAAATTCCAAGTTGAAAATACTTTGGAATAGGATTGTGAAATCATTTTTGCTTCACTTTCTATCATTCCATGGTGTTAGGTGTTCAGTACGATGCTGATTCCTACACCTGTTTCTTGTCCAAGTGATAAGGGTCTCCTCTCTACCCATAATACCTTATAACTCCAAAGCAAAAATTTGTTAGATTCAATTTTTAAAAGATGATATGTATGTGTGTGTATATGTGAACATGCATGTAGGTTCCCGGAAAATACAGGAAAGGGTGTTGGATCCCCTAGAGCTGAAGTTGTAGGCAATTGTGAGGCACCATGTAGGTGCTGAGAACCGAACCTGGGTCCTCTGAAAGAGCAAACAATACTTCTAACCACCGAACCATCTCTCAACCTCTGTAACAACAACAACAACAACAAAATCTATTTATCAGCTTTGGCACCTTTAATTTGTGGGTTACAACTCTTTTTTAATAGTCTCTTCCCTACACATTTTTTCCCCTATTTTGTATATGTTGTTTAAATCACTCTTCCCATGCTGGCCTTCATCTCACAATCCTCGTGCTGCAATTACAGATGTGTACCACCCCACCCACCCAGTTTACTCCCCCTTTTCCCCATTAAACTCTGACCAGCACAATCCCCCTTTAAAAACAATTTTAATTTCTGCAGCTTTGGTTACCCGCCCAAAGTATTAAATATTTCCATTCAAAATATAATTCATGGATTTTTTAAAAATCAACATTTCATGAATTATTCATAAGGTTCCCAATTATTCAGTTTTATTTCATTAGTTTCTTAGAGTTCTTAATCTATAAATTAGACTTCATCATAGATAGGTGTAGGACAATGTAGGATTTGGCAGGGTTTGCAGGTTTAGATATCCCTGAAATCTTGGAACTGTTCCCTGGTGATAACTGATAAGCACAACTATTGGATGTTAGAACTCTGGACTTGAACATTTGTCATTTAAAATGTCTTAAAATTTTATAGTATTTGTATATGTATGTGTAAATATGCAGGTGTTTGTGTGCACTGTGCCCTTCTCAAGATGCCCATGTTTGTACCCTGCTCTTCCTTGCCCCGGCTCTTCTCACCATCTCTGCCCTCACCACCTGATTATGCCCTGCAGGCTGGCAGCAAGGGCCCCTCTTTCTTTCTCCACCCCCTGTCTTGCCTTTCCCAAAGCACAGACCACCACAAAAATCCCAGAGGGGCCCTGTACAAAGCTGAATAGCAGTTTAGACACGACACTTTCAAACATTTCTCTTGAAGCTCCTAAAATGCCATTTGGAGCTCATATGTTCATTTATATATAAGATGAATCTCAGGCCAAAAGGATCTCACTGCCTTGGAAGTGAGAAAATGCATTTTAGAAAGTGAAATGACATGTGGTACATTTTAGTAATAGGTTCTACATTTTAAAATGAAACTGTGAGTCTCCAAATTAAACCTTTGGTTATCCAGGAACTCACTTGCCAAGGTTCTGTGACATACCCTGCATTTCACAGCCCACATCATGCACTCAGTTCACTCTGGTCTCCTCTGGTATCTCCTCTCAGTGAGTAAGCAGGGCCTGGGGCAGACTCATCTCATGCAGAACCCAGCATGTAGAAGCTGCTTGATGAGGCTGGGGTTTGTTTTTGGCTATGCAAAGGCACAGTCAGAGTTTGGGAGCTATAAAAAGGGTACAGCAAGCACACGTGCCTCTGTTTCTGCTGAAATCGCTGGAATCTGAGGTTCCACTGAGGTCAGGATCTCCACATTCAGGACCTTTGCTCAACTCTGATTCCTTTCTGTCTGTTAGCTTTTGCTTTTCGTGGGGCCTCTCTGTAGTCCAGCGGACAGAGAATTCACTCTATAGTCAAGGGTCACCTTGAATTTCTGATCCTCCTGTCTCTACCTCCTAGGTTCTGCTATTAAAGACATGTCCTGTCATGCCAGGCTTTCATCTGTGATTCCTGACCCACTTTGCACATTGGCCGTGTGTGCTAATTTAAAATAGCATTTCCCCTTTATTCTGTGACATAATGCCTTGGCCCTCGTGGTCTTCCTGTTTCTCATATGGTCCGGGGAGCACGGGGCTCAGTCCTCTGCTGCCAGTGAGTACCCTCTACCTTCTTCCTCATCATCCTCACTGCCCTGGTTCATCTGTTTCCCTAGATTTCTCCAACCCAGCTCCCATATGGCCAATCCCTGTGATCCACACACCACCTTGACTTAAAGTCTCGCAAACATATCCTCTATTCATTATATTTATTTGAAAATGTTATAAATCTTACAGTCTTTTAAAAGTATGATTATCTTTTGTTTATTGACAATTTAATACATGTAAACAATGTATCTTGATCATATCCACCCTAGTATGCGTCTCCTAAACATCCCCTAAGCATCCCCCTGCCACCTTCTGATCCACTAAGGTTCTGTTGTTTCTTTGGTAACCACTGAAGCTAATTGGTACGTTCAGTTGAGTGTTGACTGCTGATCTTGCTGACTGATCTTCTGCAGGCCAATCATAGCTGCAGTGAGTCTGTGAGGGCAATGACATGGCATGCCAGAAGACAGAGTCTTACAGCACTCACTCTTCTCCATGCCTTGACTCTTAGACTCTCTCGGCCTCTCTTCCAAGATGCGCTCTGAGCCTTGAGGGTGGAGTGGAGCACTTAATACTCACATGGTTTTAGCACTTTGACCAGCTATGATCTCTGACCAGGGTTGAGGGCAGCACTAATCCATGGGTATAAGCATCACTCTTTAGAAGGCAACCTGACATTGTCCACTTAGCAAAACCACACTGTGACGGGGGCTGGGCAGGGTTTCTTCCCTACCTCAGAAGCAGCAATTTAGAGAGGGAAAGTAATTTCTAGGGATCCAGGTACCCTGTGATCGGCTCCTTGCTGGTCTAGCATCCAAGAGAGGTTCCCGCCTAAGGCCTATGCCCTAAGCCATGGACCATTGAGCAGGCTTGTAGTATAGGCATGGGCTCCATCCTGTGGAGCAGGGTGAACACAAACCCTTTGGCTCTTCTTTTAGAGCTTAGAGTCAGCCCTCATGATGACTAAGAAGGGCAAGGTTGAGGCTTCCAGAATTGCTCACTATTGGGCTTATGGAGATGGGCAGTAAATACTGGTATGTAGAGAGAGTGCACAGAGGCAGACTGAATGGTCTTTTCTGCCCCTGTGGGTGCTGTTGACTAGTCTGTGGCAAACATGAGGGAGCCCTTACTGTGGAACACCAACGTGTCTTGTTTGTACTCCATTTCTAGCACCCCGCTTCACTCTTGGGGTAGAAATGGGGGACAGGTTACTTCTGTGACATCACTTTCCTAGCCTAGTGCCTCCCCACCTGGCTCCTGCCTCTTGTGGTGGACACCAACTCCATGTGCTTTGTGTTTCTCGGGCTGTGGGTAGGCCTGCCTGAAGAGCCTTGCAGTGCCCTCAGTGGCCTCTGTGTGGAGTTGCAGTCTGTGTTCTCTGGCCTCTGGGCAGGAGGCCTTTTCCCAGGGCAGCTCACTCAGTCCTAGAAGGAAATGCTCACTCCTGTGTGTGAATTGCTCTTCCTGAGCTGGCGTTTACATTTTGTACTGGGTCTGGGGACAGTCCCATTAATCAGGGACTGTCACACACATGATCTCAGGTGACCCTTATAAACAACACTGGACAGGGGCTGGGCAAGGTTACTTCAGAGAGGCAGAAGCAGCATCCTGGAGTGGTTTCTGAGAACTTAGGCCTCCGTGTGCAACCAGATCCTTGTTGGTCTAGCAGAGAGAGGCAAAGTCTGGGAGTAGACAAAGAACACTTTTAATTAGGGTCACCGGCTTTTATATCAGCCTTGGCCCCCAGGGCCCTGAACCCTGCCTCTACCCAAAAGCATCAGCAGAGCCTGAGGGGAAGCAAGGAGAACCCCAAGCCATGGTTCAGTCCTGTACCTCTGGGTGGAGACTGAACGTCTGGGTTTCCAAATTGCTTAGGGTTGGGGATCCCTGCCTAGTGTCCTCTGCTTCTGCAGGCCTCTGCCCTGCCTTCAGAGATGGCCAGTGAGATACAGGAGGGGTGAGAACCATGGTTCTCAATGCTCTTGTTCACAGAGTCCTGGAATCAAGAGTGGCTGAGAGTAGGGAGCTAATCTTTGTTCCAAACTTCTCACGTGACTGACACTCAGTCAAGAGTGGCACTCATACATCCTCCCTCTCTCTCTCTCTCTCTCTCTCTCTCTCTCTCTCTCTCTCTCTCTCTCTCTCTGCACATATGTGAGGAAACAGCAAGCAGAACCGGCTGCCAGCACTCTACGTGTGTTACCCTAGCCACCCTTGAAACAACTAGTGTGTGTGTGAGGGGGAGATGATAATGCCCACCTAACAGACAAAGGAGTTGAGGTCCCGAAGAGCTTGTATGCCTCAGATGGCATAGTATATGGCTTGACCAGTGTAATCTCAGAGGAAACTGTCATCACCTTGCGCCATTGGATGAAGGTGGGGCCCCCATATGGCTTTGTTTCTTTCAGATCAAGAGGTCCCAGGCAGGGTTGTGTGATAAAGTGTGCTTCCCCCAGGGACATCGGGAGCAGAGATCATGGGCAAACTCAGCCAAGGAGTGCTGATTCAGGTCCAAAATCAGGCGGAGGTGATATCAGGCCACCCAGGCTACTCACTGTGTAGCCTGCCTCTCACCTCTGGGCCTCTTCCTCCAGCAGCCTTCTTCCTGGAGGGCATGAGTGGAGGCAGATCTAGGAACCAGAGGGCTCCACACTAGTCCTCTACAGTGCAGGCCTGAAGCTGCCTCACCTTGGCGTAGGTGAGCATTTTTTGTCATTTCCTAGGATCCCCTGACAAGGTATGTGGGCAGCTGCTGGGGGAGGGGGCGGGGTGGAGGGGGTGGGGTGGAGGGGAGGGGAGCAAACCTTTGAGATCTGAGGTCCCAGTAAAAGGGAAGAGGAAGCAACTGCAGCATTTATTTTTGAGACAAGGTCTCACTGTGTAACCTTAGCCGGTCTGGAATGCACTATAACGCAGATCAGGCTGGCTTTGAACTCAGATCTGCCTGCCTCTACTTCTGAATGCTGAGAATAAAGGGTGCACTACCAGGATATTTATTATTATTATTATTTCCTATCTCCTGCTTCTCCATCTCCCCCCACATCTCTCAATTTTCTCTTTTTCTGGTTTCTTTCCTACTCTCTTTCCTTCTGTCTCTGGTTGGATCCTTGGAATGAGCCAGTGGATAGGGGTTTCTGGGCTAGCCCAGGTCATTTCTATTGCTGCCCTAAACTCTCTTGGTATACTAAAATTTTACCACTAATTGTACGGTAGCTTATTTAGCTAAAGACTGATACCTTGTGGGCACTGTAGTAAGGAATAGGTATTTGGATGAATTGGAAGCAGAATTTAGTCTTGAAGAATTTGTTCATCCATTTATATTGGAGCTTAGCATATGCCATTCACCACAGAGAACCCCTGTGACAAGGTCTAGTTTCAGATACTGGGCCAGAATCTGGAAGCTCTGAGATGCTGAGAGAGAGTTAAGGTTAGGCCTGCCTGGATCCCCCTGCCTGGATCCCCTTGTCTGGATCCCCTGCCTGGATCCCCTGCCTAGATCCCCTTGTCTGGATCCCCCTCCCTGGACCCCTTGCCTGGATCCCCCAGCCTGCTCCCCTTTTCCACGTCCCTCATTTGCTTTGACAGTGAGCTAATGCACATTGTTGGAGTGTCACAGTGAGACTAAGGGGGTGGGGCTCCAGAGGAGGCCCAGTTGCCTGGGTTGTCCCTTTGGTGGCTTATTACAACAACATGAATGTTCTGGGGACAGGGATAGATCTCAATCACCTCTTTGTCCCCCGCAGAGTTTGAGGCTCTTTGTTAGTTGAGCAAATAAAGAAACAGAGTGACAAAGACCCTAGAAAATCTCCTGGAACCTCAGTAGAGGTAGAGGACCGTCACCCTTGGCCCCTGCAGACCTGGGTGGCTGACCCTCCCCAGGCTCCCCCAGAGAGGCGCCGGCCTTCCTGTTTTGGCAATGGTTCTCAGGTACTCTGTCTGTGCAGGCTCAGCTGGCAAGGGATCTCACAATGCTTTCACAGAGGGCCAGCCCTGGGTGGAGTCCGGCTGCAAGTTCAGTCAGACCTTCTTGGGCAGAAGGAAGGAAGGGGGTTACAGCTGTGAGAAGCTGAGGCTTTGAAGCTCCTTCCTCCTGAATTCTGAGGTGCTTAGGGAAGCATTACATATTTGCTGGTCAAGGGGTGAGTTACTGAGAAATCAGACTGTATGTCTTACCTACCGGGGGTCACAGCGCCACATTTCAGCCAAGGCCTTGGGTAATAGCCATTACTTTTCCTCATCCCTCCTCTCTCCTCCCTCCCCTTTAGTACACATGTGTCATATTACCCATATCCACATGTAAGTAAATTAAACCAGAATCTAGACAGCTGGGACGGGGGTCTCCCGCTTTGTTCTTTCTAACTGTGCAGGCCTGAGAGGAAGGCCAGGGATTTGGGATGTTGGCCAGACACTCCCAAACATCAGCCAGAGTCTGGCTAGGGATTTGTGGATGTGTGATGTGAATAGACAATTCACATACCAACCTGAGGGGATAAAGAATAAAGCCAGCCTGACTTAAAGGGACCCTCCTTTGCTCTGGACCAGACACCAGGTGAGGCAAATGTACAATGAAGGGATGTAATCAGCCTCCTCCAGTCAGCACATAAGATTGCGGTGAACTCATTTTTGACCAATGGCCAGCGCATTCAGCTGTCTGGTGGAATAATCTATTAACTGGGCAACTGCCAATTGTCTGGAATAGGAACGAGGCATATGTTTTAAAAAGTGATAACATTGTTACGGGTCCTGCCTAGACAAGGAGATGAGAAACAAGAGCTGGTCAGCATTAGCCCTGAAGTTAGATTGAGGCCTTGTGTTTGGAGTAGACGCAATACCGCATGATGACCTCTTTGCATGGTTCTGGGGAAGTGGTTCTCTCCCTGTGAGTTGTGACCCCTTTGGGGGAGTTGAACAACTTTTTCATAGGGGTCATTTATGACTATCAGAAAACAGATATTAACATTACGATTCGTAACAGTAGCAAAATTACAGCTATGGAGTAGCAACAAAAATAATTTTATGATTGGGGGTCACTACAACATGAGGAACACAGCATTAGACAGGTTGAGAACCACTGGTCTATGAGATCTTGGGCGCCCCGACATGTACCCATAGTATCTGGATCTTGAGTGAGGGACTGGGTACAGGGAGCTAGAGGGCCATTGGCTGGGTTCTCACAGCTGCCATTGGAACCCACTTCTTTCAGATCTTCATCATAGCCTTGTGAGCACCTGTGCTTTGGAGGAGCCACCACTCACAACTGTGTGTTCCTGCTTCCGTCCAGGACCCCTTATGACCCTGGCTGGTGATGAAGGCAGCTGTGCTGATCTGCACGCAGCCTACGACAAACTCAGTGTGGGATGTTACACCTTAATCCTGCTTGAGAAAGACTTAGACAAGTTGTTACAGATACACTTGCTTCATCTAAACTCTACACGTAGCCAGGGGAAGACGGGAATCTGGGGATGTTAGACACCTTCTGCAGGAGGATTGAGCACAGCCAGGCCCTTTGGATGGAAAAAGCTTACCAAAAAGGCTCTTGTGTGGCCATACATTATCTGTAATGATCATCACAACAGCTGTCCTTTATCAAGCACCAGATAGGCCAGGCTTTTTTTTTCCCCTTTATTTGTACCTGTTTAATTATTACACAGTAAGGGTGTGCTTTGATTAGTCCCATTTTGTAGATGGGGAAATTGAGGCACTGAGCGAGAAATACTTTCCCAATCACAAGGACAGATAAGAGTCAAATAATCTATGCTCTTACCCATAATACCTTGCTATGGGGTCTGGGTTGAGGAGGAAGGCTTGGTGACTTCGACTTACAGGAAAAAGGCCCTCCCTCCCAGAGATCAGTCTCTAGACTTGTGGTTCTGCTGGGTTGTACCAGTCGCCTGGTGATAGTGGTATCTTTTTTTTTTTTTTTTTTTTTTTCTGACCTGTCATCTCTCAGACATCCATGCAGAGTCTTCAGGTGCCTCCAGTCCCAAAGTCTTGGAGCATCATCTCGGTTGGACTGGGCTGGCTCTCAGCTTTCTCTGTGGCTAACTTGAGCTTTGGTTAGCAGCAGTGCTCACACATCTACTTTATAGCTTCCAAAATGTTGCTGTTTTATATAAACTCATGGATTTATATCCTTAAAAATCACAAACAAAAAACTGCTTTGCTGCATATTAATTCATCCTAGAGAGGAAATAACATTTTGCATGTGTATCTAATCTGCCGGCTTGACTTAGAAATTCTGAGTTAATAATTTTATATGACAAACTGACCACATTTTTAATTTCATTTATTTCTTGCCTTCATAAAGTATCATTTTTTTTTCCATCTGGGGGTGGTACGTATTGGTTGGTCTTTCTGGAGAGTGTGCTCTCTCTCTTTTCTAGGAAAGCCCAAAGTCTTGTGTTTGGGACAATCACTATGTGAGTGAGTTATGCCCCCAATTCTGGGGGTGGAGGGCATTTACAGAAACCTGAATACAACTATAAATAAAAGATTTAGGGCCTTCCAGAAGCCATTTAGGATGGCAATGTAGAAAAAAGACAGTGCTTTCTTGTAGTATGAGGTTTCTGGCCCGGACTTTCGGGCCTAGCCTCAAGGTCTAGGCCCACAGACCCACAGAGACACACAGATGTTTACAATAGTTTTTGGCTAATCAGCCAGAGTCTCAGGCATATAACTTGCTAACTTTGTACCCTTCATCTATCCCATGATTCTTCCTGTTCAGCCATATGGCTCGGTACCTTTCTTTAGAGCAGCATGGTTGTCCTCTGCTTCCTCTGGCTTCTCTCTGGCATTCTGTCTGGCGTCAGGCAGTATACGCCGTGGCACACACTGTTAGTCCCAGCACTTGGGAAGCAGAGGCAAGAGAATCTCTGTGAGTTCAAAGCCAGCCTGGTCTTCAAAGCAAGTTCCAGGACAGCCAGGACTGTTACACAGAAAACTCTGTCTCAAAAAAACAAACAAAGACTGGAAGAGGTGGCTCTGTCCTCTGATATTCCAGACTGGCTGTGGTTAGAGCTCTGGGACTTCTGGAGCTCTTACTAACCCCCCACATAGACTGTGGGTAGATTCCCTCTGATATCTCCAAAACTTCTGAAACTTTATTAAATCCCCACACTTTCTTGGTTGGTTGCTGGAGGTTTTTTTTTGTTTGTTTGTTTGTTTTTTTTTTTTGACAGCATCAAAATAAACATTAAAGAACCCTCTCTGTCCTCAGAGAGGTAACTTTCTGGGCTAGCCCTTAGTCACAGCAGCCAGAAGGTGTGAATTAGCATTGTGAACAATTCCAACATGACTGTGAGAATCCTGTCTGCACACACTGTAGAGTATTTGTGAGCTATAGAGAAACGAGTGTCAGGCATCGCTCTGAGAAAAACAGATTTCATGATTATAATACCTGAAAATAGTATCAAGAAAAAAGCTTATGTTGTCCGAGGAACATCCGGCAATAATCGGCTACACTCACAATTACAATTAGGGCTCGCCAGGGCTGAATACAAGAAGAGAAATGGTTTCCTTGGTAGGGAAAACCTAGGGTCAGGTATGGTGGTGAATGCCTGCAGCCTCAGCACTGGGGGTTCTGAAGCAGGTCAGAGTTTGGGGTCAGCCTAGGCTACACAATGAGACCCTTTCTCAAAACATCCCAGCCATTCCCCCAAAAGGGTAATCAACATTTGGGCTTAAATAGAAAAAAAATGCATTTTTTCCTGAATAATATTTTTTCATGGTGCATTTTAAGACATTTTTTCCTGGGCTCCTTTACTTCGTCTTGTCCCTCCTTGGCCCCAAATGTCTTTGTCTCCAGAGTCCTGCCTCGGTTTCTTTCTCCCCTACTTGATCAGATGACCAAAACACTTCTGTTCCAGTTCCACTATGTGCAAATGCAATGCTCAGTGTTTAAGATACAAGAGTAAGGTCCAGTCTCTCCTCCAGCTGGGCAGCCATTACACCCCGGGCAAGTGTGCAATGAACTGGCCAGAGGATATCAGACTGATCTAAGAGGATATGCACCTTGGAGGTTACACAGGACCTCACCTGATGGTGAGCTGGGATGGGTGACCCAGTGCAAGGGAACAGTGTGACTGCTGACTCAGAAGTAAGGAAATGCATGGAAAATTCCAGAAGAGCAGGATTGGCTACGTGGTGTTTTGGCCCCTATGAAGGATAGCGTGACAGAAGGCTTGAGGAGAGTCACAGTTTCCTAATGGCGTTGTCACCTGATGAGACATCATAGCTAAGTAGGCCCTGTGACTTCTGGGGCCTCCAGAGTGGGTTTGTGTCATAGACCTTGGAGAGAGCATACTTTGCCTTCAAAAAGTAGCACTGGTGTGTGTGTGTGTGTGTGTGTGTGTGTGTGTGTGTGTGTGTGTGTGTGTGTGTGTGTGTGTACCTATGGGGAGTTAGTTATCTCTCCTCATGTAGGTCCCAAAGATTGAACTCAGGTTGTCAGGCTTAGTGGCTAATGCCCTTATCTTTTGAGTCACTTAAGCAGGCCGCGTGTTTCATTTAAAAATGTGAAGTATAAACTCTACCTCATATGCGTCTCTCTTTTGTCTTTGAGAACATAATAATTATTATGTTATGCTATGCTCAAAGTTAAAGTTGTGCTGTAGCGTTTAGAGGTCTCAGGCAGCTTTCTGCAAGTAGGGGCTCCATGATGTGTCTCTGCTCTCTGGGATTTTCCGAGTCTTTCAGACTAGAAAAGCAAGACAACAATAATGATGATGATGATGATGATGATGATGATGATGATGATGATGATGATAAAAGCTGAGCAGAAGGTCAGTGGGTTTCCTTTTAAGGATGGAAATGCTTGAATTGGGAGTCCCTTGGAAACATAGTATGAGCATGGTGGGGTGGATAAAGCTAGCTGTCCTGAAGCAGACTGGGGGGCTGCAGGGAACAGACCTGGAGTATTTTAGAAACATCTTTCTCTTGTTTCTAAAAACCTACTTAGTTTCCCAGCTCCCTCCATCCCTTGTCTATTTCCCACTTTGGGTTTTTGTTGTTTTTTCTTTTTATTTGTTTGTTTGTTTATATTTTGGGTTTCTCTGTGCAGCCCTGGCTGTCCTGGAACTCACTCTGTAGACCAGGCTAGACTCAAACTCACAGAGATCTGCCTGCCTCTGCCTCGTGAGTGCTGGGATTAAAAGAGAATACCACCATCACACCAGGCTCTGTTTCCAAATCTGACCACTGCCACCATCAGGAGCATACATACCTGATGATATCAACAACAAAGTTTATTTTATTCTGGGAATCTTAACTGACTTTCCTCTTGCTAGTTCATGACCTAAAATAACAATTTTTAAAAGGTTCCAAGATTCTGCTGTGAATATGTATTTTATTCCATGTGATTCCTTGTGGGTAGGCATACATGGGATCCCTAAGCCCAAAACCTCCCGTCACAAGCCCTTGTGGACCAGCCCCCTTCTATGCCAAGAAAGAAAGCAGCCAACAGTGTCAGGTACATGAACTTCAGCTTTTTTCCTTCCCAGAAAACCCTGGCCAGTTCCGCCTGTGATGCCAGGGCCGCTTACTCTGAGCAGAATTCAGGGGCAGGCTTTCCGGGGTGCCTGCTTTCCCTATCCCACACCTGCAGGTTCCCTGTCTCAGGATTGTAGCTCACTCAAAGGCTGGCAGGATCAGCAGCGTAAATGGACAGCTGAGGTCCCAGAGCCTGAATTAGCCTTGTATGCGGCCATGCTTTGCATGAGAAAATAATGTCTGCCTCAGACGTCTTCAGCCCAAACAGCAGTCTCCTCCACAGAATCTAGAGATGTGAAGGGAAATTTCCCATTTCTCTGAAAAACTGTGTCACTTAAGTACTCTGTATGAATGCTGTGCATGTGTGTGTGTGCCGTTCCCTAACTCTTAGTTTTCACATTCATTTCTAGTAGGCCCTCAGGTATTTGTCTACATCAACTGGAACATCAGAATCTCCTCACAGGACCCTTGTCAAACATTGTTCATTAAATGGTCCAGATAAAACCATCCTTTGAAACATAAATATTGCATATTTCTATTTATGAGGAGCAGGCATGGGAGCTAAATATTGAAAACAAGATCCTGTTATGTAGCCCAGGCTGGGTCTAATTTTCTTCTTCCTCCTCCTCCTTCTCTTCTCCCTCCCTTTCCCCCTCCTCCCTCACTCCCTCCTTCCCTCCCTCCCTCCCTCTCTCCCTCGCTCCCTCCTTCCCTCCCTCCCTCCCTCTCTCCCTAGCCCCTCCCTCCCTCCTTCCCCTCCCTCCCTCCCCTCTCTCCCTCCCTCCCTCCCTCCCTCCCTAGCCCCTCCCTCCCTCCCTCTCTCCCTCTCTCCCTCCTTCCCTCCCTCCTTCCCTCCCTCCCTCCCTGGCTGTCCTGGAACTCACCATGTAGAACACACTGTGTGCAAACTCTGAGACACACCTGCTTCTGCCTCGTGAGTTCCGGGATTAAAAGCATGTGCCGCCATACCCATCAGACGCCAAATTCTGGATCCTCCTGATTCTGCCTCCCAAGTGCTGACATAACAGTACACCTTGAGTTGGAGATTTGGAGGTGAAGCTGCCCTTTGATTACTGGGGATGAACTCAGAGCCTCAGGCATGCTAAGCAAGTGCTCTTCCTTTGAGCTCTATTACCCTGGTCCCTGTTTGGCTTAAACAACAGATTTGTTTGGAACTGCTGGACACCCCTGCCCTGTGCTATTCCTTGACTGAATTACAAAATAACTTTATTGTACTGACAGCTGGGAAAAGGGCTCAGTGATAAAGTCCTCTCCTTGCAAGATTGAGGAAGTGTGTTCAAGCCTTAGAACCAATTCTTCAAAGCTGGGTATGGTGGTGCTGGTTGTAATCCCAGTGCTGGGGAGGTAAAGCCAAGCAGATCCCTTTCTGGTTAGCCAGCCTTCACTATTCAGTTTTGTTATTTTGATGAGAAATTCTTCAGTTAATTTTTTCTTTATTAATGACTCTGCAGATCCAGCCTGAGGATCGAGAGGATGCAGGCCTGGTGTTAGGGGGCAGCGGGTCTTAGGGGCCCCAGTTGTGGTGGTGGTTGTGACTGTGTGACTGTGGGGCTCTTGGAGGTAGAGCCCAAGACAAGGAGTGGATCCCTGTCACCAAGCTGGGCCACCTGGTCAAGGTCATGGCCACCTGGCCAAGGTCACGAAGATCAACTTTCTGGAGGATATCTGCTCTCCCTGCCTGTTAAAGGAATCCAAGATTATTATTTTTTTCCCCCCGGCACAGCCCTAAAAGATGAGGTTCTAAAGATGTCAGTGCAGAAGCAGACTAGGTCAGCAGTGGACCAGGTTCTTGGGGACTACAATAGCCATATTGGTCTTGGTGTTCCAAGGAGGTAGCTGCTGCCCCATCATCTTGGCCAAGCTTTCCATTGTCTCCAGAGAAGCTTCTATGGTAACAAGACTGTCAAGTCCCACACTGTTACATGCAAGGTGACAGCCACTGTGGTTCCTGTTCCTGTGTCTCATCCCTGTCCCCAGAGGTGTTGATGACTGCTACACATCAGCCAGGGGCTGCATTTCCACCCTGGGAAACTTTGCCAAGGCCACCTTTGATGCCATCTCCAAGACCTACAGCTACCTGACCCCGAACCTCTGGAAAGAGACTGTGTTCACCACATCTCCTTAATCAGGAATTCTCTACCATCTTGTGAAAACCCACACCAGAGTCTCTGTTCAGAGGATTCAGGCTCCAACTGTGGCCACCACATAAGGGTTTTTATACAAGAAAAATAAGAAAAGTGGGGTGAATTATCTTAAGAGAGAGAAAGACAATCTCGCTGTATAGCCCAGGCTGGCTCCATACACATGTCTCTTTTACCTCAGCCTCCCGAGTGTTGGGATTGGAGATGTGCTCCACCATCCCTTGTTAGCTCCTACTGGATCTTCTCAGAACAACCAGAAACCCAAATGCTAGATTTCCCAAGGTAATCCAACTGCAAGAAATTAAGACTGTCCAAAGTAAATAGAAGAATAAATTCAGCAAAATCTACTTGCTGTCTGAGTGGGCACTGTAAGCCCAGATGGCTGCCGTATGAGGTGTGTCTGTGCTCCAGTTCCTAAAGTAATGAGGAGACACTAGTTATAAGCAAAACAACCACTGGCATCCAGATAAACCCACGAAGTATGCATCTCCTTGCCGCAATTCCTACTTGAAACAAGAGGATGCTGTAGGGGCTTAGGGTGGAAGTGATTTCACAGAGCAGTCACCCCACAGTCCCGAGTCCCTGATCTCTGAGCACACAAAGCATCAGCGACAAATCTGCCCACACAACACTAGGGAGGAAGCAGGGAGACCTAGACTTGGGTCAGGCTGAGCTATTTCCTCACTCTGTGACCTTGGGGAAATCACCTGTCTGCACAGCAGCTTCGAATCTGGAAAATAGTAAGAGTACCCGCATCACCGAGTGTCCAGAGATTAATGGATGTGATAGACTTTATTTCCTTAAGCCTAGACTGATGTCAGTTTCAATATACTTCAAAATTTTGAAGTGGAAAAAAACTTCTCATGCAAAGTGTGTTCACTGTAAAACATTCAGCAAATCAGAATGTTAAGGATACTTGGCCAGGTATGCTCAAAGGTCCCCAGTTCAGTTCCCAGCCCTGAGGTTGGGGGTGAGGGAGAGAAAAATCATACATACTCATTGAGAAAATAGGATTAAATAAGAGTGTTTAGTTTAAGAGAAGATTCTAGACAGATGTTACTGTGGGTGACCTTCCAGGTGGAGGAGCAATCGGAAACGAGGTTGCCTCTCGGGGTGTCTCTTGGACCCTGCGCCATATTTAGGTGCCAGATCCAGTGTGAACTGGTCTGGGTCAGTTGGTGTCTTGGCTATGTGGATGTTTCTGTTCTAGAAGATCAGAGATTATCTCCTCATGGGCTCTGGACTGAGCTCCGTCCTGCTTTCCGTAGGTTTTTTTCACACCCGATCTGTCCCATGTCACCGCACGGTTAGGGGTAGATCGAACTGGTCCAGTGTTCCAGGGCAAGAGAGGGGCAGTGAGCCAAGACTTTGCCTTCTTCACTCAGTCTCTTCAGAGATGAGAAAGACACATCAGGGATGTAACTCAGGGGTAGAGTATGTGTGGAGAATGTGTGAGAGGCCCGGGCTTTGACCCCAGCACCGCAGAAGACAGCAAACAGACAGACCCTCTGGTAATGTCAATGATTTCTTTGAAGAATTTTAACATTTTGGATTTTTCAAAGCATTCTTATAATACTCTAGTATATTTATGTGAGTACCATACACTTGCTTTTTTTTTTTTGTATCTTGCTTTATAGCCCAGACTTATCTTCTATTTGCAATGTAGCACAGGATATCCTCAAATTTGCAGTTGTGCCTCAGCCTCCCAAGTGCTGGGTTTATAGGTGTGAGTCATCAAGCTCCACAACAAGTCTTGAAACCCGCCTGAGTGTTGTCAGAATCACTAAATGTGTGCGTGTGTGTGTGTGTGTGTGTGTGTGTGTGTGTGTGTGTGTGTGTGTTTTCATCTGTATGTGTTCCCTAAGAGCCTGTGACTTAGGAATTTGGATTATGAGAAATACTCCTGGTGACTCTTTAAATTTTATTTCAAGTGAGCCTACAAAGTAACAGGTTCTTTGTGGCATTTTCACACTGTGCCATTGTACTTTGTGCGGACATAGCTAGCTCTGGGAAGTGATGCCTTAAAGGATCCTTTTTCACTGTGAAGAAACTTTACTGATAATGGACCTGAAGTTGGTCTTGTAGTATCTTTGCACACATGCCTAGTCTTGCCTCAACACGGGCAGCATGAAGCTAGGAGCCTAGCCTTCCAAGGCTTATTGATTTCTAGCAAGGACATAATCTCAAAACTCACAGGATTAGACTCAAAATTTGAGTTGCAATTTGCATTAAAAAAAAAACACACTGGTGAGTCTTAAGCATGAGCAGATTTTGGAATGATTGATATTTACCAGGCCCATGGATCTGTAAAGGGTGGATCCAAGGTTTGCACGGGCTTTATGGCTGCCTGTGTCAAAGGCAGGCCTTTTACTGCATGATAACCATCTGTGCACATGCCTAGCCCTGGGGACAAGGCCTTGGACCCCCAATAACTCTTAGGAATGCTAGTATTATCACTGAAGTCACATTCCACCTCCCTTTTTAGGGGGCTGGGAGCCTTGAAACTTGCTCTATAGACCAGACCAACTTTGAATTTACAGAGATCCCCCTGTCTCAGCCTCCTAAGAGCTTCCTCTCCCAGCCACCCTTTGTTTAATCAAATTTAGTTTAATTTAAATGTCTTTACTTGGGATTTTGAGAGTCGTCCCCCCCCCAATGATAACTGGAGTCCCTAATACCTAATATGGAGTCCAGGAGTCCCTGAAATTTTAAGAAGTCTTGTAAGTGGATAAGAACATTTTTCTGGGACAGAGTCCAGAGCTGCTGCCAGATTCCCAAAGGCATCCTTGGCCCTTAAGGGAGAAGGACCTGAGGATTGGAACAAGGGTTTTAGAAAATGAAACATTGAAAGTGATAAGCAAAGGCCTGGGGATGGGTGCGGATTTCTGAACTACTGACTGACACGTTCCTGAGAGCTGGCTCCCTCCTCCTGGCGCCCTCCCGCTTCTATGTGCTTCCCTTTATTTCTCCTTCTCTCGTTCGTTCTGATTTTCTTCTTTGTCTTTATTTCATAATCCCCTCCTCGCACCCCAAGTATCTTCCTTGTTAGCTTGAGTCAGAGGCAAATCGCACACTTTGTTCCACTTATGGAATGCCATTTTATGTGAGTGATTCTTGTTTTTAAGATTGTGTTGGACTTTTATTGTTTCTCTGGTTGAGGGAGAAAACAGATCTTTAGGTAACCAGAGTTCCTGCTTTACTGATCTGACCTCTGTTAGGAGGTTTTCCATGGACAGACTGGCTAGGGGTGAGTACTTCACCATGAATGTCTCACTCTCCCCTCTTGTCCTGAATTTATTCTGATAGTGACTGACCAGAATGCTTGTCCCTTTCCTACCCTGCCCTACAACTGAGATGTCTCCCCTGGATTGTTTCCTTTTGATGACATTCCCTGAAGGGCAGAGAAAGGACCCACAGGCCCAAGAGGCCATGAAGCCTGATCATTTCTGCAGAACAAGTGAGACTCTGGGCTACCCAGTTTCTGCCCTTGTGTGGGATCCAACTCTGTGGGCAGAAGACAGGGCTGGCCAGCCTCCCTGGCCTGAGTTCTGGAGATGGATGCCTGGTGTATGAAATCACTGGTTTGGGAGGTTTCTTTAACATTACTGAGCTCCAAAAAAGCTGGGAGTTCAAGGAAGTAAAGGGTGGAACTCTGAGGGGTGGGCTGGCACACGGTGCCTGTGACACATCTCCCCTCCCCCCCACCCAGTGCTCAGCCAGGCTCGTGCTTCTGTCAATACAGAGGCAGAATTAGGTGGCCTATAGCACTAAGGAGCCTGCAGAGTACTCTGCTGTGGTTGTAGAGGGCAAATCATGGCCCCTTAGGGATGCTGGCTATGTGGGGAGGCATCATAATGGTGGGTCTGCGAATCATACCTTAGATTATTCACGTTTGGTTGAGAAGTCACTGTAAGTGGTTGGTGCAGAGCACCCATCCAAGGGTAGCTAGAGATCCAGGAGCTGGTGGAGGCTTGCCAGGTGGAACTGGCAGAACCATGCTTCCTCGGAAGGTTGGCATCATAAATTTGCAAGTTATACAGTAATAAGGGGATTAGAATGGCTCTCAGCCTTGTTTTCTCCCCTGTGTCCCTCATTCTGGGTCCAGTGCTGAGATCTCTGAGCATATGGGGATGACGTGGTCCCCAGGCCTGCTGGCTCCCCAGCTTCCATGTCACTCCTGTCCCAGACCCTCATGAGCTCTGCAGGTGCACACGCAAAGTTCTGAAAAGATTGTGACAACGTGCTTCAGGCTTCGTCCAGCCACAGCAGGCCAGACCCAAGTAGCCTCTGCAACATCTTGGGGGGTGGGGGGGTATGATCCATCTGCAAGTGAATTTCTGGGCTCTATAGGGAACTGGCAAGAGGCTGTAGTCACTGGCGCAGGGTGAAAGGCTGTATCACGGTTATTTAACTGGCAGAGCCCTGCTTTTAGAGTCAGACCCCTCAAAACAAATCTCATCTTGCTTGCAACTTGCTGTACAGACCCTACCAACCTCTTTGTCCTGCTCTCCTCATTACCTCAAAACAGGCGGCAATGCCTGCCTTGCTGGACTGTTGGAGAATTAAAAAAAATTTAAAAAAAAAGATACTGTCTATATGAGGCCTAGTGTGGTCCTGCATGAAGCAGGTGCTCTGCAGAGAATTACTGTTCCTATCATTGCTTATCCTAGAAGAAGCCCCTAGAAGTCACTGGGTTATGCGCCAAGACACTGTTTCTCAGGCCTCAGGATCTAGGGATCTTATGAAAATGAAGATTCTTTTGCTGTAGGTTGGGAGTGATGAAGGAGCAGAGCCATTTTAAACAACGCTCAGGCCCAACTGTTTCCGGGGCTAGGCTCTGCACATGAGGCAGGCACCTGGACACTTTAATTCAAACCAGCTGAATTAATCCTCTGTGTTCCTTTATGTCTTCTGCCTTAGAACACTTCCTACCCAGTTAACAAACACTCCAGGTACCACACCCCATGATGACATCTGCTTGGAGCCCATCAATGCAGAAGGAGGAAGGAGCTTGTCACTTAAGGCCTCCCTTTCAGATGGGAGATGCTTCTAGACAGCGCCTTGCTCTGCACGAGCCTTTGTAGCAAAGGCACAGGAAGGTTTGCAAAGAAAGTCAGTACAGGCAGGTGCACCCCTTCCTGCTTCTCCTTATCATCTTAAGGCTGTGGGTGCCTAGAGCAGTGAGCCCTGCTAGCCTCTGTTAGTGCCAGCATGCTGCCACTGTCAGGGATGCCTAGGTCAAGGCTAGCTCTGGCTCATAAAGGCCTCTGTTAAACGTTGTCCTCAGTGACCATGAGAGCCTTGGAAGTAGGAACATGTAGGCCAAATGCAACTGGGGCAGGGGACCCCTGGACCGCACCATAGTGTTAAGTGTGAATTGGGAACACATATCACCAAGAAACCCAAATCTCTGCTTCTTGATGGTTCTGTTGCCAATTCTCTCTCCTCCGCTGCTCACCATAGTTTCCTGGCAGCAAAGGGTCCCCAGACTGCCACCTGAACTGATGAACACACAGGGTTCTACCCACATCTGCCTCTGACAGATGGATCATAGTGAGCATCACACTGGTCTTTTCTCGGCTGGGCTCCAGTTGGCCCTGTTGGGGGAATAGCTGTCTGGGATGCTATAGTTTTATAGCTGATTTCCCATTGGCCCTCCCTTCACTATGTCTACATGTGTAAAGCAGGTGGGAGATGGATCTAAATTAGAGCTGCAAGCTGTGATCCCTGAGGGTATGTGTGCAAAAAAAGGGGGGGGGGCTCTTTTTTATTGTGATAAAATATCTCTAAGGCGTGAATTGATGTTTAAAACATTTTTAGGCATGTTGATCAGTGGGAGTGTGATCACACACTGGCTCCCCCACTACAAATAGACACCAAGTTCCTGGACCTCAGGGAACTTCTCTTCTGTTATGTCTCTGAGTTTGTCTAGTCTGGATGGATACTTCATCTGGATGGATGAATATGACATTTGCCCTTCCTCTTGGCAGGGTATTTTTTAAGGTCTATCTAATATATCATGTCCAGTATTTCACTCCTATTGTGTATGGTGTGTGTGTGTGTGTATGGTGTGTGTGTGTGTGTCCACATCTGTCCATCCGTGAGTCTGTGCATGCAGAAGACAGAGGACAGTCTGGGGTGTTGTTCCTTATGTGCTATCTATCCATCTGACTTTTGAGGCAGGGTCTCTCACTGGCCTAGACTGACTGGCCAGTGAGCTCCAGATATTTATTTGCTTGTCTCTGTCTCCCTAGTGTTAGAATTATAAGCATGCCTTACCACACCCAGCTTTTAGGAATATTTGGTTAGTGGGGGCAGAGAGAAGACCCAGTGGTTAAGAACGTTGGCTGCTCTTGCATTGGACCTGGGTTTGGTGCCCATAAGCGTCTATAACTCTAGTTCTAGAAGATCTGATGCCCTCTTCTGGCCTCTGCTGGCATCAGGCACACACATGGTACAAACACTCCTACACATAAAATAAAGCATTTGCTTAACTAATTAATTAGTGTATGTGCTCACATATGTGCAAGTAGAGGCTAGAAGAGGGCATCAGCTATCTCTCTCACCCTCTGCCTTTTCCTTTGAGCCAGAATCTTTCCCTAAACCTGCTACTTTTATTTTCTAGGCTGTGGGCATCTGAAGGGATACCCCAACTTGGGATCTGAATTCCTGACCTCATGACTGTGGGACAAGTTTTCTTGACCTATGAGTTATCCTTTGGATCCCTGACATTTTAAAATGTGCGTTCTGGGATGTTGAACTCAGGTCCTCATTGAAAGGATACATAAAAAGAAAGCAGAAGTGGGTACCTTTTGGCAGGCCCTGCCAAGGTATGCCACTGAGCAAACAGAGCAAGAGGTTTATTGGGGGAGGGGGGAGACCGTGTCAGAGGGGGGACTTGAGAGAGGCAGACGGGCAAGAGGAGGAAGAGGAGCAAGAGAGGAAAGGAGAGTGAGAAGACAGAGGCAAGAGAGACAAGAGATGTAAAGAGGGTGAGCTGTGTCTGGCGGGCACTTTTAAAGGATGCACATGGCACCGAGACAGTGGAAAGGCACCAGTTAGGTAAGGACCTAACTGCTTTGCGGCCGAGGCAGGCTGCTGTGGTGGTGGCAGAAACGTAACACTTACGTTTGCAAGGCAAATACTTTACCAACTATGTGTTCTTTCTAACCTGTGCTTCATTTCTTTTTATGACTGAATAATATTCCATTGCCCGAGTATACCACATGTTGCTTATGCCTTCATCTGTTGATGGATACCTGGCTTGTTCTCAATGTTACTTATTATTAAGAATATTTTACATACACTTTCGCATGTCCCTTGGGGTTAGGCACTAGAATCATCCTAGAAAATAGCTACCTGGTACATAGTCTAACAGAAAATAGGCAAGTAACCCATACAATAACAATGTACATGATTGCTGCCAGGGAGTTTGTGAGGACACATGGGGTATGTTGACAGAGGCATAGAATCCCTGGGTCCTACATGTGCCTGACCAGCTGCCAACCTTGTGGTACAGGAGCCTCAGCACCTCTATCTGTAAAATGGATTTCACGTTAAAGTCCCCTGGAATATTCTCAGGCTCTATGATGCCAAATCTTCATATATGGCAGTGGTTCTTAACCTTCCTAAATGCTGATACCCTTAATCCAGTTGCTCATATGTTGTGGTGACCCCTTCCAACCATAAAATTATTTTCATTGCTACTTCATAACTGTAATTTTGCTGCTGTTATGAATTGTAATGTAAATGTTGGAGATAGAGGGTTGCCCGGGGGTCGTGACCTACAGGCTGAGAACCACTGATCTATGGGATTCTGTTATTTTCTGTGTTGCCGGGGGTCTTGTGCATGCTAAGCACATACTCTACCACTAATGTACACTCCCAGATCATTGAATTCTAGGAAGGCTTCTGCCTTGTTTCCTGTGTGGATTTGGTTTGGAGACTTGCTGGGCAGGAGCTGTGTGTTTCAGTATGTCAGCCTAGTGCTGGGCAGGAGTGTAGCCCTGAGTGTTGATGGGCTCTACAAGGCCACCTGGCACCTTTATGTGTCTGCCCAAGTAGTTAACATATCCATAATCAAATTTCCCATCAACATGGAGCTGTGAATAGATAGCTAACTGGGGGAGGGGGGTGCTGAATAGGCTTAGAGTTCTGTTGGGGATGTCAGGTCAGAAGTTTAAGCCTGATGCCAGAGGCAGGGACAGCCAGAAGGAATGAGTGGTGCCTGGGAGGAACCCACAGCTAGGGTGGAGACTTCCTGTCAAACAGTCCCTTGTCCTGGCAGGAGAGCACATTCCTTTCCCCCAGGAGATAAGAGGCCAGATTTTCCTTTCTCAGAGGCTCCTTCAGGCTGAGTGTTACACAGGCCAGGTCTTTAGGGGGGCATCTGGGGCCAGAGTGGGTGGGGCCTCTCTAGTCCCCCGTGTAGGGCCAGCTGACCCTGGAGCCCGGGCTCCCTGTGTCCTTGGGGTGTGGGTGGGGGTGGGGTAACAGATCCTGCCAGAGCAGCACAGACCTAGAATCTGCCTTATCTCTGTCTCTGTGACTCCCGTTTCACCTGAGAAAATCACCAGGTTGCTGGCAGTTTAAATGCCCAGCTCAGAAAGCACTGCACACAGTACCTGACACGCCCGCCCCCCCCCAGCTCCCCACAGCCTCCCACAGCCCCCCACTCCCGACCCCCATCCCATTGCTGTCCTCACCTCAAGATACTGCTTTTCTCTTGGGCCTGAGTCAGACTCGATCTCTCCATTCCTGCCATTTAACATTACCTTTTCTTGAGTAGCCTCTCTGGGTGAAATATCTTCTCATAAAAACAACTTAAAAAAATTATTAATGATGATTATTATTGTTCTTTTGGCTTTTCAAAACAGTGTTTTTCTGTGTAGCTCTGGTTGTCCTGGACCTTGCTCTGTAGACCAGGTTAGCCTTGAACTCTTCCCGGTGCTGGGATTAAAGGTGTGTACCACTTTAATCCCCACCCCCACCCCATTCCCAGCTACAGTTTTTTTTTTGTGGAGGAGCTGAAGAAGTGACTCAGGTCCTGAGAAGAAGTGACTCAGAGGTCCTGAGCACCGGTTCCCAGCACCTGTGAGCCTCCTGAATCTCAACTCTACGGAATCCCTCTGGCCTCCACAGGCAACTGAACACGCAGTACATGCATCCAGACATACACAAGCATACATATAAATACAAAATAGAAAATGTATGTGTATAGCTATGAACCAAATGTGTGCTGGTGTCTCAGAGAGGCCAGGAGAGTGTGGGATCCCCTAGAACTGGAGTTACTGATGGTTGTGAGCTGCCGTGTTTGTGTTGAGAATGAACCCTGGTCCTCTGGAAAGGCAGTCAGCCATCTCTCCCAGCTACAAGTACTTTTTAAAAGTAGAGGCCATGGTCACAGATGAAGCAGCTTGTTGGCTGTTAGAAATCATTTTGCAATAGGAACTGTTCATCTTCCCTTCCGTATGAGAGAATGCCTGGCTCGGAGGACCAGGTTGCTCTTTAGTGTGTAGAGGTGGTGAGGGTCCCCTAGCAAAGCAGAGTGGCTACCCGACACCCCTCCTGTCCTTCTTATTCCCTTGGTTGTGGGGGACATGGGGGGGTGTTGCTGTTTCCTGGCAGCCTGCCCTTCTCAGGGTGGAGGCCTCCTGGGGCCTGAGGAGGCTCCAAGGCTCTAGCTGCCTTCTCTGGACAGTCTGGGTGAACCCTACAGGCCCAGCCCCATTTCACATTTTCCCTATGGCCCCGCTGAATGCCCAGCCCTCTCTGTGCATTTTCTCTCTGGGTGAGGGCTCAGGCCTGGAGACCTGGCTTACTCCCCCTCCCACCCTTTGCTGAAAGACCAAAGTCTCCAGGGCTGAGAAGGGTCTTCTCCCTTAGCCTGTCCCGGTTTCCCCTCTCCGCAGCCATGAGCCGTACACCCAATTACGAGCCGTTCTTTTCAGGGGTTTTTTGAGACAATCTCTTGCTCCGAGACCCAGGCCAGCCTCAAACACTTCATCCACCTGCCTCAGTCTGAGATTACAAGCAAGCACCCCCATGCTTATCTGTAGTTCCGCTTCCAAAGACTTTTATTGGACATCTTTAGTTGTACCAAATGGGAGAGCCCCTCATACTAGGACTTGGCATATCTTTGGACTCTCTCTTGACCCCTAAGCTCCCTGCTTCCCCTCTGCACTCTCCTGTCCTTAACTGTGACGATGACTCAGTTCAGCAACTTCACATGTCTATCAGTCCCCACTGTGTCTGGAAAATGCTGTTTCCCCAGAGTTATCCCCTACCCCTGGCTCTCCCAATCCTCTCACATCCCTTCCTCACAGACCTTCGAGCCTTGAAGGGCAGAAGCATTTGATAAAGATATGCCATTTAGAACTCCATGTTCCAGAGCCTCCCACTCTCTGAACATTGCCCAGTTGTGTGTGGGTCTCTGTGTTAGTTCCCATCTAATACAAGAAGAGTGATGAACTGGATATCTATGGTCAATAGTAACAACAACATATTATGTATATTTACTTAATATAGAACATATAATAGCTCAGTCAGTAGAGCATGAGACTCTTAATCTCAGGGTCGTGGGTTCGAGCCCCACGTTGGGCGCCAATGTGTCCTGACCCACAGGACTTCAACGGGGTCCCTGTTACCTTAGAGAGAGAATGGGAGGAGGGGCGGGAGATGCTGAGAAATGACCACAAGAAATGACCACTCTGTTCAAGTGGTCAGTCTTTATTATTTCCAGGCTGCTTATATATGCTTTTGGGAGGGTTAGTGAGGAGGCAAAACTTGGCTTAGTGTTAGGCAGTTAGGAGCCAAGGTCAATGTGTTCTGTCTTAATCTATAGAGTGACAAAGGAGGGGGTTCTTTAGTTGGCTCTTGGCTAATGAACTGGCTCCTGACATATAATATAAAATATTCTAAGTGATATATTAAATATATATGATATGTAGCAATGTTATTTTATTACTGTTTCTTTAGCAGAATAATAATACTAATGGGTGCCATGACCTATGTCCTCAGGTTCTAGGGCATTTCAGCGGTGTCAGATGTGGATATGTATAACACCTGCACAGGCTCAAACCAGACAAAATTCTGCAGTGAAAGGGGAAGTGGACCTTAGCGAGGTCTCTCCCCTAACCAATAAGCTATTTGTATTGAGATTTTCTGGGAAAGGACAAGTCCAATGCTGTGTCACTGGATATATCATGCATACCCCAGGGCAGGCCACAGGCCCAGGAGTTGTTGGCCAACACAAGCAGTTTTGGTTTTAGTGTGTGTGTGCGCTTTTTATTTTATTTTGTTTGATATTTTTTGTCTTATTGTTTTTCTTTAATTTGTCTGTTTTGATTTTGTGATTTTGTTTATTTATTTTTTGTATTTTGTTTTTGTGTTTTATTGAGAGGGAGGGAGGGAGGGAGGGAGGGAGAGAGGAAGAAGATGAAGCTGGTTGTGTGGGGAGGTGAGGAGAAATTAGGAGGGGAAAGAATATGATGAAAATATATTGTGTGGAATTTTTTTAATGTAAAGTTTTAAAAATGGCTCAGTCAGCCATAGTTCCCTTCTCCCCTCTCTCTCTTTCATCTCTCATTACCTGCACTCATGAAAGCCACCAACTGATTTAAAACAGGAAAATAAAACACACACAAGGCCAGTCAGTGACAGAGACTGGTTGTAGCTGCTTTTTCAATACTGACTGTCATCTGCTGGTTCCCAGACAGGGGCTGTGGGGCAGAGGCTGTGGGGTAGGGGTGCTGGGCAGGGTCTGTGGGGAGGAGGCTGCAGGGTGCAGGGATGTGTTATGGGGGGCACAAGGAATCCTGCTTGGGTTTTGCAGCTGGCACAGGAATGCGCCATGTGTTTGAATGCTGTGCACTGAGTCCCGGGAATGAGGCAGTTTGCAGAGGGAGGAATCTCTGAAGAAACCCTCTCCTGTATCCCTCTGAGAGTGTGGCCTGCAGGCCTGGGTCCTGGCATCACCTGGAAACTTAGGAACAAAGAACCCCTGAGAAGGGAAGGCTTCTCCAGGATCCCATAGTGAATGTGGCAGGACACATGTTTCTCATGTTCTTACCACAGTTCTGTTCAGAGGCCTTTGGCCTGGAAAAGACTCTCACACCCCACGCCCAGGCAGGCCCAGGCCGGAGGAACCCAGCTGGGACCTCCCAGGCCATGCCTCTGTACCATCAACAGCATCTTTCCTGTTAGCCTGTAGTCCCTTATCATCTGCGGCTCTAGGTGGCAGGATCTGGGCTCTGGTGTTAGAGTCTTTTGTGCCTTTCTGGGCTTGGGCAGTGGCTCAGCATCTGGCTCCTGGTAGGGAGGGATGGAGCCTCACCCTTCTATGTCAGGCTATTTCAGATCTGCCTGGATCTCTGTCCCCAGAGTGTGGCAAGTAGTGAAGACACTGGGTCCTCCTGACAGCTGAGGGCTGGGGGTGGGAATGGACTGGGAGTGGGCTGGCTCAGGAGGGGCCACATGCTGCAGGAGTACTTCCCGCCAGGACAGTACTGTACTTCCTTCTTTGAGGGTCCTGCTGAGTCCTGGTGGCCTTCCCTCGCCCTGCCCGGTCCCTCCTGCCCCTCCCTTCAGGGCTGTTCTGGTGCCTGTGCTTTCCCAGAACCTCCGCCTCTCCTTTCCTTTTTCTTGTTTAGTTACTCTTCCTGTGATCTCTCAGGCCCCACCCTCCCCTCAGTCTGGGGGCGCTGCCTCCCTCCCTTCCTCTCTCCAAGCCCTTCCTCCACCCTTTCTATTCCTGGTTGGACCAGCTGCTCCCATTGTCCATTCCCAGGAAAGGGATGTCTGGCTGGTCACTGGTCACTGGTTGCTGATTGCAGGGTGGAGGACCTGAGCCCTAAAGAACGCCAGTGCTGCGGGAAAGTCTGCCCACAGTCCAGAGCTCATAGCACCAACACCAGCAGCGCTTTTAGAAACTTTATTTTCTTAGCCCACAGTCATATCCAGACACACCCACACCAAAGGCTCAGCTGCCTCTACTAATTTCACCGTGCTATGAGCTGTGTGTGTAGGGGGCCAGGTGAGAACTCACACCACAGGGGACAGGGTGTTTCCCAGAAGCCACTGCACCACTGGCTAAGTCTGTGAGCTGGAACAACTAACGCTGAGACCCAGAGCTGCTCTTTGTCACTACTTGTGACGAGAGCCGGGACTACCCCCCCCCCCATCCCATGATTTGCAGCATCATGGGAACCCAAGTGACCTGATTTTGGGGAGAAGTGAGGCCTTCCTACACATAGGTCTTCAAGGGCACCTGCCTTTTCCTGCCTGGACTTGTGACAGTTTGTTCTCTGTCCCTCCCCTCTTCTGTTTTTGGTCTTCCTAAAAAGTACACAACTCAGAGGGGCCCAGAGTATTTTTACCCAGTGGACACAGAAGCAGATGTTCAGGTCAAGCCCAGATGCATTCACACACAGCAGCTGCAGGCCCTCAGCATCCCAGGCCCTGGCAGCTGACAGGACCCAGCTTTCACAGCAAGCAAATGACATTTGGGCTGTAGGAAGTAAGCTTGGGTTAGGGCTGTAGGTCGAGGCTAGGGCACTTACCTAGCACCCCAGTCCTGCAAAACAGAATCTCAAAGTCCTCTAGGATAAAATACAGAGAGACGACATTAGTGATTGGGAAACTAATGTAGGCAGAGCTGGAGTCCCAAAAGCTCTCCGCTGTACCTCTGTCGGACCTTGTCCCCTGGGTATTTCTGGTCTGTGGTACTCACAGAATCTGCCCATCTCTCCCAGATGAAGGGGACACTGGCTTCTGGAACTGAAGAGGAGTCTGTGCCACCTGCCTCTGTCTGTGAGGGAGCTGGCCCAGAACTTGGAGCCCTGAGAGGAAAGGTTGGGGAGTCACTAAGGCCTGGGAGGTGGGGGGGTGTGTAGGAAATAAGGCCAGCCTCAGATATTCCTTTCCATCTGAGAGAAAATGGCCTCAAGGGCATGGCGGCAGATTTCACTTCGGTGCCTTATTGAACTCCTTTCAAAAAGCTACTAGTTCTTGCCTATAATTTTTCTCCTGAACCACTCAAATCTTTCTGGGAAGCAGGGCAGGTATACATGAAGAAAAAGGAAAGAAAGAAGGGGGTCTGTCTGGAACACCCCTGTAGACACTTGACTTTCACTTGGGGATCATTTATATTCCCAAAAGACCCAGGTTTTTGATAAGTAGATTATTCTCATTTTCTAACTGGAATTTTTATAGAGAATTTTTGAAGGAAAAGAATTGCTGGCTATAATGGTGAATGTAGTAGTCTGTGCCCGGGGAGGAGGGGGGCAGGGAGAGCATGAATTCCAGGCCAATCTAAGCTACAGAGAGAGAGAGAGAGAGAGAGAGAGAGAGAGAGAGAGAGAGAGAGAGAGAGAGAGAGAGAGAGAGAGAGAGAGAAAACTTAGGAAAACACAGAGTTTCTCTGTGTAACCCTGGCTGTTCTGGAACTCTCTCTGTAGACCAGGGTGACCTTGAACTCACAGAGATCTGACTTCTGAATACTGGGATCAACGGTGTGCACCATCAGGTCTGGCACACATAATTCTTGTATGTATAAGTTTATTTTTAGTATTTATAACATAGGAAGTCTTTTTTAAATTAGCATGCTAGGTATTAGATACCATTATGGCATGTCTGTAGGCAGACTTTTCTGTTCCACCAGCTAGTTCCCAAATAACTACACTGAGATGTGTTATTAAGTATAAATGCTTGGCCAATAGCTCAGGCTTGTTACTAGCTAATGTTACATTTTAAATTAACCCATATTTCTTATCTATGCTCTGCCACATGGCTTGGTACCTTTTCTCAGCGCAGCAAGTTCATCTCTCTACTTCTTGACATCTTTTGACTCCTTTCTCCTTCTTGCCAGTATTCCCTCCGACTTGAAAATCTTGCTTAGCTACTGGCCAGTTAGTTTTTTATTAAGTTAACTAAGAGAGCAATATATATTTACAGTGTATAAATAGATTAGTCCACAACACGTCCATTTTCTGTGATACTAAGTGGTATCTAGATCTGATACTGGCCCTCATACATGCTAGGAAAGAGTACAATACTGACCTATACTTTTTATATTAAAAAAATTATTTTGAGACAAAGTCTTATTCAGTAACCCTGACTGGCCTTGAATTTTCAGTTCTGTGTCTCAGCTTCCTGAATGACTGGGGTTACATGTTTTTGCCCCAGGGTGCAGCTTCAAATGTCTTCACTAACATCTAAAATATCTCAATCTCCATAGTTAGAGACTCAGACCTTTCTCCAAATATACATCACTGTAAGAAAACATTGATGATTATCTTTGTTCACAAAATTCTTTTCAAAGGTAAGATTATTTCCCTGAGGGGGGCTAAGAACTAGACTTAGCCCAGGGCAGAGGGTTGGAGTAGCAGGATTTTTAGTGTGCCAGTGTGAGTGTGAACCAGTGCATGTGCTTGTGGGTGTGTTGGTGTGAGTGTGTTGGCATGAATGTTCACCTGCATGCTCAAGTGCACATATAAGTGTATGTGTGAATGGGCCAGTGTGAGTGCTTACTTGTGAAATATTCTTGTGTATAGATATGAATGTGTGCCTGTGTGACAGTGTATGTGTGTATGTAGATGTATGCTTGTGAGCATGTCAATGTCTGTGCTGGGGAGTTGTGTATTAATTTATGCTTCTGAGTGTGTCACTGTGTGTGTGTGTGTGCTTAAAAATGTCATTGGCCTCAAGAGAGGCAGCTTCTGAGGCCTCCTTCTGCCCCATTCTTTCAGCCTGTAGATGTTGTGAGGGGAAGAGGTGGAGAAGGCTTCCCCATTGATACCACTAAGCAATTTCTCTAAGGGACCAAAATGCCTTTGAGCCTGCAGGCTGACCAAGCAAAGCCCTCAGGCCAGGGGACCAAACCCTTCCTGTCTTAAGACCTCCTTTGAGGCTGTGGAGATGAACAGTATGGAATGAGGTGTTTATGTGCTGTGGGCTGGCCTGCTCAGGGTGTACAGCCCTGGCTCAGATGTGCGTCATCCCAGCCTGGCTGAGATGAGCTTCAAGGCAGGCTGCCTGGTTTTCTCCTCAGGAAGACTAGTCAATGGGGTCAGCCAGCGGGTAAGCTAAAGTTAACTTAGCTTGTTATTGCTTTTTGTTGGTGAGGGAGGGACCAGCTGCAAGGAGGCCAAGCCATTCAGAAACCTGGTGCAGTACTTGGGATTTAATATACCAGAAAAAAAAAAAATCTAAATTCAGCCAAGAGAAAGCAGTTGGCAATGATTTGAAAGTCCGGACTGGACTCCCCAAGGCTCTCTGGCTTCCCTGAGCTTTCACTTTATTATTCTTAAAGAATATTTTTCCTATGAAGTTATGACTCCTGGAAGCTGGGGAAGCACATGGCCTTCTGGGAGCCATCAGAGACCAGGGAGCTCTGAGGTAGATGGGGCAGGGAGGGGGACAGGGGGAGACAGAACACACAGCAGTTCATAGACACAAGCTAGCTAGTTTTAGGGAACATTTTATCTGGGTCTCAGGATTCCGTGTCCCGCTAGTGCATCTGCATAGCTGTTCAAAGTGACCTCTTTTGACAGAAGTAAAATAGGTTGAAGCCACTTGAGAAACTTCGTTAAGGTCAGTCAGTCTCTCTCTCTCTCTCTCTCTGATCAGGCTGGCATCAATCTCACAGAGATCTCCGCCTGACTGTTTATTGTGTGTTCTGCCTGCAGGTATGACTTCATGCCAGAAGAGAGCACCAGATCTCATTATAGATGGTTGTGAGCCTCCAAGAGGTTGCTGGGAATTGAACTCAGGACCTCTAGAAAGGCAGCCAGTGCTCTTAACTTCTGAGCCATGTCTCCAATACTCCTAAAATAAGTATTTTTTAAAACAAGGACCGTGGTCAAGGCTGGGAACAAAACTTAGCTGATAGTCTGGGTGCTGCAGTGCCGGGCTATAGAACAAGGTCAGAGCCAGCTCAAGTAATTTAGAGAGGGACTGAGAGGAACTGTCTAAAATTAAAAATAAAACCAGGGCTACAGATATGCAGTAGACTTATTAGCATAATGAGGTCCTGGGTTCAATACCAAAAAAAAAAAAAAAGCATAATATTGATGCTCAGAGAGATGGTAGGATGGTAAAGGGTGAAGGGGACATCACAGACTGCTCACAGGTTGTGGGGAGCTTTGATTTTTAACCTAAGGAGTTCGGACTTTATTCTTCAGTTCCCAGAAATCCGGTGGGAGGTTTCCAAGCAGGAATTTGTTCTTATGGAAAGCAATCACATAAATATACTCTCACTAAAAATGCCATCTCCATCCTGAAATCTATAAAGCAAAGATGAACAGTCTCCTGTCCCTTGAGATGACTGTTATGTATGTCATTTCATTCCTGTATAGCTGTAGGCGCAGATACACGTGTTTGTCTGTCTGTCTGTCTGTCTGTCACACACACCCATCTTTAAGTGTTCAATATTACATACCTGCCCATAGTGGTTTACGCCTATGATTCCATCAACTTGGGAGGCTGAAGCAGGAGAATCACACTAAATTTGAGGCCAGCCCAGACTACACAGTAAGTTCCAGGCCAGCCTGGGCTACAGAATGTGTCATTGTCTAAAAAAGAAACAAACACTTAGCATGCTATAAACAGCGCTGTCCACCTCCTTGGGTACTCACAGCCTGGTCACTCTGCTCCAGTTCACTCCTTTATGTCTTTTATGTCTTTTCAGAACACGGCTTTATCGGATACTCCCCAGAACTGCTGGAGAACAACACACTGCCAGAGTACAGCCCCGGGGAGTCTTTCTTCACCGTGTTTGGGGTGTTCTTCCCGGCAGCCACAGGTAGGTGCTCTTGGCTCTTTCTCACTTTCTTGCCTTAGGAGAGTACATGCTTGATTCCCGAAGTTCAGCACCATAGTTAGCCTGCATGCTCTCTTGGAATGTACAGCTGATTTGGGTGACCTTGTCAGCTCTGACCAAAAAGCCATTATTCTCATAGTGGGCTTGCCTGCTCATACTGACTGAAGGCCTCGATCTGATATCAATAGTCTTTTATACAAATTACATATCTTGACCAAATTAGTAGAAGGGACATATTTCTCTTCAGGCAGAACAAGATGGATTCCTTGGCAGGACAAGGTGCCTCTGTCATTTCTAGAATGAGTTTGCCGCCCCCCTCCCCCCACATTGCGTTTTCTCCCATGGATCAGAGAAATTAGGTCCCTGGGCAGAGAGTATACCTCCTTATCCTGCCTGGGGAGCATAACGTTCTTTATGACCATGGAAGAGACTGTAAAGGAATTCTTGCCTCAAGTGTGGATCCCTGGACTAGGATGCAAGAAATGTCTATCATGTGACGTGTGGCCCATGGATGGGGCTGTCTTCAGAACCCAGACCAGATAAGCATCTCTGTTGCCAATCTGGAGACAGCCTGTCCTCTGCTTTCTATGTGCGTGTATCATGCTCTTACTAGGTACCCATTCCTCACAGAGGCAAAGAAAAGCTCCTGGGATATCTAACATGAAAGAGACTCCATACAAGTGTTGGCAGGGATGTGGAGAATCCAGACTCATTTATCCTACTGATGGCCACACCACTTTAGTTTGACCATTTCTTAAAAATTCCATATAACCAACCTCCCCACCTCCAATTATCTGGAAGCAAGTGCTTGTGTGAAGACTTGTATGTGAAAATTCAAAGCAACTTAATTTGGCCTAGAGAAATGACTCAGTGGCCAACAGCACCTATTGCTCTTACAAAGATGAGAAGTTAGTTCCCAGTTCCCACGTGGTTCACACTGCCTGCAGTGCTAATTCCAGGGAGTAAGATGCCCTCTTCTGGCCTCTACAGCACACACATGTACTCACACACACACATACACACTCACACACACCTACTCACACACACGCACTCACACACACACACACACACACACACACTCACACACACCAAAACCCAAAATATTTAAAATAGTCAAAGCAACAATTAATTTGTATAGTCTCCAAATGGAAATAGCTTGAATGCTGATAAACGGGTGAGTAGATAAATTGTGGTACAGCTACACAGCAGAAAAAACAGTATAAAAGGAAGAAATTATTGATATATGCAGCAAATATGTTATGAGTCTCAAAATAATTATCCTGAGCAAGTCAGACAAAAAAACCCCACAAAAGTTAAAAAGTGAAATCACATAAACCCTATCTATATCCCATTCTAGAAGAAGCGAGTTTTCAGACAGCAGGAGTATGCCTGAGGAAGGAGGTGAGAGATTAAAGGGAGAAGCTTCTGGGTCAGGATGGAGAACATTCTGGGTAATGCCGTTGGCTTCACGGGTGTGTCTGGCTCGGATAAAGCTGCTAAGATGAAAGAAGCACTCAGCTTTAATCATCTTGCCCAACCCCACCCTCTTCTCTCTGCATGTCCAACCTCCTCTCGCTCAACTCTGCCACACTCTCCCGCGTGTCTGTCCAAGTGAAATGGATCCTTCTGAGGTCACCGGTGACTTCCGTGCTACCAAGCAGTGAGCATATCTGATTTCCTGCTTTATTTGACCTCCCAGCAGCCATTGCTTCCTCTTCCTTCTGAATATCCCGTACACACCACCAGTGGTGTCCTGTGTCCCCCCTTCCCACACCACACACACACACACTGCCTGCTTGCTTCTCTTCTCTGTCTGCCTGTCAGATGTTTGGCTTTCTCAGGCGACCCGTAGCCCCTTTCTCCTCTTTCCCCCTTATTTTTGTGTGTCAGTGTGTGTGCATATGGAGGCCAGAGGACAACCTCAGGTCCCCAGGGCCCCACTTTGGATTTTGAGACAAGGTATCAAACTTGCCACGTTGGCCAGTGAACCTGTTTGCCTCTGACTCTCGAGTACTGGGACTGTAAGCTCATGGGCCATACGAGGCTTTATCACGTGGATTTTAGAGACCTGGTTCAGGCCCTCTTCTGGTACTGCAGACGCGTCATCAATGGGGCCGTCTCCACAGCCCTGTTTTCTTCTTAATCTTTTCCAATCCTCTTATTTAGTGATTACCCACAAAGCTGAGGACTTGCACATTACCCCGCTAGCCCAGGCTTCTCCTCGGCACACCCCGCAGTTTCTACAGTGGCCTGTATAACATCTGGGATACTTCAGAATCAATGAGTTCAGAACCAAACTGTTTTTCCTGTCTCTAACTGACTTTTCTCTTCCCTTCTTGTTCTTGGGACGGTATCCAGCAGCAGGAGCTATTCCTGACTCTTCCCTTCCTCCTAGAACTCCAGGTCCTGATAAGTTGCCTTCCAAACAGCACTGGATTCCCTTCCCTCACCTCTACCAACTGGCCGTTCTCTTCTGTGCTGCACATCTCGCCTAGATCATTGTCCACCCCATCCATCCCCAGCTTTGAAAATGAGCCTGAAACTAGGGCTGAGTAGATGCACTCCTGGTCTGCAGATCCAGTTGTCAGAACAACATATCAAGAGAGTCCATCTCTGACTCTTAAGATTCTTCTATTCAGCAGGATGAGTAAGATTCACTCCTACCCAAAAGACTCAAAACCAGTGTCGGTCATTTGGGCCACTACTTGGTCCTGACATATTTCCATCAGTTTAAGCTTTCCGGCTCTGATCCAGTGCCAAGGTACTTTAGGCGGGCCTGCTGGACATCTGTATGCAGAACCAGCCCTCCCGTGTCCTCTCTGTGGGCTCTTCATGTTTCTGCTGCCTTTAAGCTGCTTTGGGAGTCAAGAAACCTGCTAAATTTGAGAATTCTGCACTTAGGGCCTAAGCATTTCCCAGACCCCCTTTCTGGGGTTCTCTGGGTCCCTGATCAGTACTGCCAGGGAGTGGGTCCCAGGTTCCTATTGTTTTAGAACTTGTGGGCTGATCTTTTTCTACTCTTGCTGCCCCGCCCATTTGCGGTAGGTGTGATCAGAGCATTCACACAAGCTCCCACACAGACGAGGGACTCCTCTCGGTCTGATGCTTTGCTTTTGCTAAAATTCTTCATTGATTTGGAACAAGGGACTCCTGTAATTTTATTTGATTGGGGCCCATAAATTATATAGTTTCTGTTCCGGTTGCCTACGCTGTCACCAGCCATCTGCTTCATTCTTCTCCAGTGCTTTGATTCCGTGAAATATCATAAGGACCCAAGCTGTGGAGAAACAAACAACAGGCGAATTCTGCACATCTCCCCCAAAGCCATCAATCAAATCTGGGTCATCTTCCTCTTGAATGGACAGGAAAAAAAATGAGGGAAAAGAGAAGAAATGAAAAAAATATTAGCATTTAAAGCTGCTTACCAGCCCCTTCTGCCCCGTCTCTCCCAGCACTGATGGGCACACTGTCAAGGGTTCCAGCTGAGTTTCCTACCAGGTGAAGACTCTGGACCAGAGTGGCCAGGGTCACAGTTGTGCCTGGGCAGGAAGCATGTCTGCCTTTGAGTGTCATTGGAGGTTGTCTTGAGAGTGTGGTTCTAAGAGTCTCCTAGTTGGTGAGTAGAACAGGAGAGTGGTGCCTGGTAGTGAGTCTCCTTTCCAGATGAGAATCAGCGGTGGCCTGCAGCTTGGGAATGCCGCTTAGCAGACAGAGCTGAGCTGAATTAACTTTGGGATCAGTTGCCAGGCCAGCTATTCAGCTTCTCACCTTTTCTTTTGTGCCCGTGCACGTGTGTGTGTGTGTGTATGTGTGCGTGTGTCTGTGTATGTACTTGTATCTGTGTGTGCACACGCACATGTGTGTCTCTGTGTGTGTATGTGTGTCTGTGTGTGTGTGTGTGTGCATGTGTGTCTATGTGCCTGTGTCTGTGTGCCTGTGTCTGTGTGTGTGTGTGTGTCTGTGTGTGTGCATGTGTGTGTATGTGTCTGTGTGTGTGTGCATGTGTGGGTGTATTTGTGTGTGTGTCTGTGTGTCTGTGTGTGTGACGTGTGCACGTGTGTGTGTCTGTGTGTGTCTATGTGCCTCTGTGTGTGTGCATGTGCGTGTATTTGTGTGTGTGTGCATGTGTGTGTGTCTATGTGCCTGTGTCTGTGTCTGTGTCTGTGTGTGCATGTGTATGCGCATGTGTGTGTGCATGTGTGTGTATGTGTGTGCATGTATGTGTATGTGTGCATGTGTGTGTATGTGTCTGTGTGTGTGTATGTGTCTGTGTGTGTGCATGTATGTGTATGTGTGTGTGCATGTGTGTGCATGTGTGTGTATTTGTGTGTGTATGTGCATGTGTGTGTGTCTGTGTGTGCATGTGTGTGTATGTGTGTGTGTGTTGGTAGGAAGGAACCCATGGCCTGTTACTTGCTGTACTGCATTCCATCCCCTTCAGCTCTCTTTCAAATCCCTTTTCCCTTTTGAGATCACACTGCGAATTCTGCTCCAGGGGCATCTGTGTTTCCTGTCAGACGCTATTGAGCTGTATTTTCTGAGGCTGAGAACATGGCTCACTGAGTAAAGCACTTGCCAAGCCAGCCCAGTAACCTGGGTTCTGATCACTGAAACCCACATAAAAGCCAGACAGGGGCGTGCAGTGTCCACAGTCCTGGAGCCTGCAGGGAGAAGGACCGTAGAGACGATGCAGGCCAGCTAGCCTGTTGTATGCAGGGACTTTGTCTCAGACAAGGTGGAAAGGCGAGGAGCCACAAGCCAAGGTTGTCGTTTCCACACTTGCCCACTCCCTACACATACATATATTTACAAACACAGATATTTTTGTACTTTATGAAACTATTACAACAGTCCACATGTGAAATTATAACCCTGAATAGAATGTCCGCCACACAGGCTTTTGTGCTGTCCCCTTCCTGCCCTTCTGCTCCTCCATAGCTCCACTGGCCTGAGGACCTCAGGATTGGGAAGAACCCCATGAAAATCATACAGATAATTAGGAAGGAGAGTGGGGGCCAGGCCACCCTCCCCTGGCTCTGTTTACTAGGGCCCCAAAGTAAACAGGGAGTCAGGATGAATGGTTTCCCACTTGCCTCCCCCTGGCAGATGTTCGGTTAAGCTATGAAAAGCATGGATGATTGGCAGTTTCCATGGTGATAGATTTGCCAGGGATTAGCTTGAGTGAGTCATGGCTGGGGCTCCCTCTTCTTGGCTGTGGAGAGGGGAGTTTTGGAGAATAAATAATTCTGCTGTGTCCCCATCCCCAGAGTCATACCACTTCCATTACCTAGATTCTTTATCCAAGGGGTGTGTGTGGGGGGGGTTACTTTGGGAGAGCAGCAGAGCATTAGGTGTGGTGGCCTCACTGCATTTATGAAGCTTGACCTCCTGTTCTCACCAAGCTGGGCATCACCGCACCCTGAAGTAGGGGCTGCAGCGGTGAGGAAGGAGCTGGCCTACATTCTTTGTTTTTGCTTTGTTTCTCAAAGTAGTTTCCTTCTCCAAACTGTTATCTCCAAATTCTCCAACCCCAAACAAACATCCCTCCCTACAGGGTTTTCCCAAACACACCCTTCCAGGAACCCAGGACCACAGTTCTTTGAGGAGATGGGAGCTCGCTGAGAAAAAAAAAAATACCAGTTGTATGAAGTCACTTAAACCTTGTCCTCAAATCCCAAACCCTTACTGGAAAGGATAAGAGACTCTCTGGCCACAGTCAGCACTTGGGGCTGTGGCCGACCACACCCAGCATAAAGAAACGACAGCTTTTACCAGAATGCCCATAACCGTCATTTTTGTCAAGGTCTATTTCTGTGATGCCCTTGACTCTTGAGCCCGACTTCCTGTTTACACACATGGACCCTGGGAAGCTGCCTCTCTGCAGGACCTAAGTTAGCTCTGGTTGTCCCCTGCTCATGCTCCAGTCACTCCCCTCCCTGACTGAGGCTATTAGTGTTGACCCTACTAACTGTGCATCCTCCAAGTCATTCCTCCATCCCCCTTACATGCTGTCTGTCATGGATGAGGTCCCGCACCTGCTGGACTAGAGGGGAGACTCCAGGTTTAAGAACTAGAGAGGACCAAGAAAGGATGGGACAGACGAATTTCATTCTGATGGACTGTGGGCAGGAAAAGCGGAAGCTCTGCTATTATTAGGCTCTTGGTTAATAATTTTATGGAAGTTATAATTTATCAAAACTATGTCATAGTCTATTATGTGACACATTGTGCTGAACTCTTGATATACAGCCTCATTTAAACCCTGGTTCCATGAGAAACAAGTGTGAATACAGACTTTAGTCTTTACCCTATTGCTACCACAAAATACCGGAGACTGGGTTCTTTATAAAGAGCAGAAGTTTATTCAACTCGTGATTCTGGAGGCTGGGAAGTTCAAGAATGCAGTGCTGATATCTGATCAGCATCTGGTAAAAGTCTTGTGTGAAAGCACGCAGGAGGGCGTCACATGGTGAAATGGCAAAGCACGCTAGCTCAGATTTTCTCTGTGTCCCCCACCCCATTATAGCCCCTCTTTCACCTTCCAAGTGTTGGAATCACAGGCATGTGCTGTGCTGGGCCGGGCAGTTTGGCTTTGCTGCTCTTCTTGCTCTACAGAGAGTGGAGCCCAGGGCTTCAGATATGTTAAGCTTTAGCACCAGGCCACACCCTAGTCTTCTTAGAAAGCCACTAATGTCACCATGTGGATCCATTTTTATGACTTCTAATTACCCTCAAAAGTTCCATCTGCAAATGCTATTAACCCCTCCTCGCAATATAGCCCAGGTTATCCTGGAATTTGCTGTACAGCTGATTTTCCTGCTTCTGTCCTCCAAATGCTGGGATTACAGATGGGCATCACCATGCTCAGCTAATATAAACTTTTCACTTTAATTTCCAACACGTGAACCTTTGGAGGAATTCCATGGTACTTTCCATGAAGTCAATGAAGGTCGTCCTTTTGCATAAATTCCTGCTAAGGCCCAGCCCTAATTTCATATTTATAATCGTGTATATCTACGTTGTGTTTAAGTGTAGGCTTCATGTAACCTAGACCTTTATTAGGTCTACTGTTGTTCACCCAGATGGTAAGCTGTGAACCCCATTGCTTCTCAGACATGAAGAGAGGATTCTGTAGGAGGGGACCATGATGTCTGGGGCTTTATCCCTGTGCAGAAGCTAGCGAACCTTGCTTGAGCCTTGGCATTTGCAAGGCCCTGGCTGATATTGTCTGTCCCAGAAGCATTGTACAGCTTTGAGGAGACGGAGGATGGATGAGTTGATTTCACCTGTAGGAAGAGTCATGCTTGGGCCCAACAGGCTCCACCCCATCTCATTCTTGTCTGGTTTGGGACTGACGGTCCTTTCTCTTCCCAAAGAGCAGTGGCCCAGCTCTTTCTCCAAGGACCAATGGTCATTTGCTACTGATACAGAACCTGTCTGGAGCCAAAGAGTGAGCATGGATCAGTCACTTATTTGGGGTTCTCATGGGTCTCAGGCATTAACCTTCGTCAGCCATCTGAAGGAAAAGACAGATATGACAACCCACAGGAGTACAAAGTGGGCAGGAATAGGATGCTGTACAGTCTCCCAAAGCTGAGTGAATAACCAGCCATGCTGGGGACTTGGGGGCAGAGTGGAGTTCTTGCAGAGGGAGGAGGCAACATGGTAATCAGTGACACACAACAGTCAGTCAACTGATGATGGGTGGGGGCCTTGCCAAAGGGCCCAGATTTAGGAAGACTGTGAAAGGATAGTATTAGGGGAAGAGCTGGAGCTTGGGAAGATTAGCCCTTGACATCAGATTGATCTGGCAGCCAGCAGTAGGGCCTCAGCTCTCTAGCTGAGTCTCAGCAACAAGACTTGGCCCCAGGAGGCAGTAATATATATGATTGAACTATGTATATGCATATCCATGCCTGTGTGTATGTGTGTAAATAGCCCACTGGTGCTTATAAAGCAGTGGGCTCCCGGCTTCTCCTCTTACCCCTCCAAACACTCCTTCACAGAGGCAGCCCTTCTATATTTTGGAATTTTTAGAGCTGTGTATCACAAAATGGATCATTGCACCTGTAACTTGATTAATCAAAGCAGACTTTAGACACTAACTTTATGCTAGGAAATATGAATTTATGTTACCTATACCATCCCCTAATCACTTCCCCAATTTTGATAAAGTTTTAAAATTATTTGTTGATTACCTTGTTAACTTTAAATATTTAGATCCCTGTTATTTTACCAGGTTTAGTTTACATCTCTTTATTCCTTCCTTTGGCTAGGTGTTTAGGTGGGGGGTTCTTATTTTGTCATCTATATCATGTGTAAGGCATTTATAACGGATATTTTAATTACTGTCCTTATTTTAAGGGAATCTGTATGATCCTTTTATATTTGAGGTTTTGGGCAATAGCAGGACATCTATAATAAACTAATTATACTTGGTGAGTGGACCAAATCTCATGAATAGTTAAACTTTCAGTGAATAAACATGCTATCACCATCCCTACCCCCATACTTGTTCTGATTTGCTTTTCTGTTGCTGTGATAAAAACATTCTGACCAAAAGAAATTCAAAAGAGAAAAAGGTTTATTTGATGTCTTGGTCAGGGTCTCCATTGCTATGACAAGACACCAATGACCCCAAAGAAACTTGGAGAGGAAAGGGTTTATTTGACTTACATTTTCATATCGCCGTTCATCATCAAAGAGAGTCAGAACAGGAACTCAAACAGGGCCGGAACCTGGAGGCGGGAGCTGATGCAGAGGCCATAGAGCGTTGCTGCTGACTGGCTAGCCCAGCCTGCTTTCTTATAGAACCCAGGACCACCTGCCCACAGGTGGCCCCACCCACCAAAGGCAAGGCCTTCCCACATCAATCACCAATTAAGAAAATGTCCTACAGGCTTGCCTACCCTGCTCTTAGGGAGGCTTCTTCTTAGTTGAGGTCTCAGAAGATGAGTAAACTAACCAGTACATTTGAGCCATACTTCCTAGTGACCACCCATCACTGAGGGAACTCAAGGAAGGAACTTGAAGGAAGAAACTAAATCAGAGACCATGGCGGACTGCTGCTCACTGTTAGGGATGGTGCTCCCCATAGCGGGCTGGGCCCTCCCACACCAGTCATCCATCAGGATAATTCCTCACAGACATGTCTACAGGCCAGTCTGATTGAGACAATTCTTCAGTTGGGGTTCTCTCTTGGAAGGTGACTTTAGCTCGTGCCAAGCTGATAATACAGACTACCCAGCATAGCTCCCTTGGCCATTTGGGTAAATTCTTAGTGGGAATGACTGGGGCGAAAATGTGTGTAGATCCAAGTCTCGGTCCAACATTCAGGATTCTTTTGAAATAGCCCCACTGTAGCTTCTGGCCCATACTCTCACTTGACCGCTTCTCCCGCGTTCCCTGAGGCATTAGAAACGTGACTGTCAGAGAGACAGAGGCTAAAACACTGTTCTGTTGAGTATGTCTAGAGAGAGGAAATATCTTCTCCCTCACCATGATGGATGAATTAATTTTCATTATTTTTTGTGTGGGGGGATAGTTTTTTGAGACACATTTTCACTGTGTAGTTCTGGCTGTCCTGGAACCTGCCATATAGACTAGGCTGGCTTCGAACTCACAGAGATCCACCTGCCTCTGCTTATCAAGTGCTTCATTGGTGTTCTGGAACTGGAGATTGACACAATGATTGCCTGAGATTTTTATCATTTGGAGCCCTTTGGGAGGTCAGGAGCTCTGAACACAGCACTTGGTCCTGGCTGCTGGATAATACCCGACCCTGGGAGTACTTGAACTCTCAGCGAAATAGTTAGCATCGGAAGAAATCTGCAGGACCTTTGCTCCTACTGAGCCACTTTGGACATTGTCCCAGCTAAGCAGGCAGAGTTCAGCATGGGGCATCAGGAGCTTTGTGTGACGTTGAGCATACCTCTCTCATCTTTGATATTTTCTAGAGAGTGATAAGATGATTTCATAGCTAGGAGATAATTCCTCCTGAGCATCACACAACCCACAAAGGTCCCTTTCACTGCCCCGCAGATGCCTCTCCAATTGCCAGGGGAGCTGGAGAAGTGGCCTGCTTTCACTGCCGCAGATGGCAGCTTCCAGGAAATGGGCAGGGAGAGCCGTTTGATTCACAGAGTACCCAACCTCACTCCATGCCTTGTGTGGGTGTCTTTCAGGAGTCATGGCTGGCTTCAACATGGGAGGAGACCTGAGGGAGCCTGCTGCCAGCATACCTCGAGGTTCCCTAGCAGCTGTTGGCATCTCGTAAGTTTTCCCTCTTAGCTATCAGTGTGAGCTAGAAAATGGGAGAGAAAACCCCAAGCAGAAGAGGACTGCCCCTTTTGTTCCGAGAGTGCCCTGGCTGTGACCAACCTATTTCGTATTCCAATCCTTCTTTTTACACTCGGTGGGCTGGAAAATTCACGTCTGGTGGGTTCAGACACCATCCTTTCATACCCTTGCCTGAGAATACTTTGGGAGGAGGAAGGTCATGAATGCAAAATAAATCCTTCCTTTACCCCCCCCCCAAACCACCCTGCTTCTTCTCCACCCTTATTTTGAACTTGGATTTTTTTTTTTTTTTTTTTTAACCACTGAGGGTCATGGTGGGAACATGGAGATGAAGCAGGTTGCAACCACAGACTAATGAATGTCTACATCCCATTTGTCAACTCTCAGAGCTTCTGTGTGTGTCTGTGAGTGTGTGTGTGTCTGTGAGTATGTGTGTGTGTGTGTGTGTGTGTGTGTGTGAGAGAGAGAGAGAGAGAGAGAGAGAGAGAGAGAGAGAGAGAGAGAGAGAGAGAGAGAGAGACTGAGTGAGTGAGTGAGTGCAAGTGTATGTAGGCCAGTGCTGGAGTATGTATGGGTATGTCTACATGTATGCACCCTATGGATGGGGGAAGATGCTGCATGCTAGGGTGAGCAGTGGAAGTGCAGAGATGGGTCTCCTCCCCTGTTCCCCCAGGATTGTTGGTTTCTGGGGTTTTAGTTTCCAACATGCCGCTCTCACCAGCAGACAGTGACATGGCCTTGGGTCTGTTTTTGACCCTTTAGAATCCTCTGCTATTTCCCGGGCTCATGGGTGCATCTCTGATGTCATCGGATAGGCATGAGAAGGCAGTGAGGTCACAGGCAGAACCCTGATGTGGAAGTAAGCGGTGCTTGCACACCACAGTATTTTAAAATGTGAAAATATCTACCCACAAATGCTTACTACAGTGACTATCACTACCAGCCAGGCACGGGGCTCCTGGCCATGTGTGGGAAGAACATGAAGAGGACAGGAAGAAGGTTCCACAGGAGCAGTCTGCCCTGCTTTACAGGAGGCAGGTGGAAGTCAGAGGAGTCTTACAGTCATTGCCCAGATGGGAATGGGCGGACCCCCGGGATCATGTGACTTCATCTCCCACACAGAGCAGCTTGGTGGCAGTCAGGCTGCAGCTCTGCCTTTTAATTCTCGCCTCTGTGCACGTTTGCTTCCTGTTGCTGTGATTAAAACACATGACCTTGGGGGAGGAAAGGGGTTATTTCAGCGTACACTTTGTGGTCCATCATGGAAGGAAGTCAGGTTGGATGCATGACTAAAGCAGAAGATGGATGGAGAAGTGATGCTCACTGGCTTACTCCCCAAGGCTTGCTCAGTCTAGCCGGGGATGGCAGTACCTACAGTGGGCTGGACCTTCCACCATCAATCATTAATTAAGAAAATGCCACCCCCACCCCTACTCGCCTACAGGTCACAGGCCAACTTTACAGAGATATTTTCTCAGTTGAGAGGCTCCTCTTCCTAGATGACACTTTTTGTGCCAAACTGACAAAAATACTAAGTACTTGTTATCTATGGTCTGGAGACCAGAGACCCAAGAAATGACGGGGAAATTCCACTGGAGGCTAGGGGACAGCAGGTCAGCCCTGGCCAAGTCTTGGTAGCTGGGCTCCCATTTCCCCACCTCAACATCCTTCTTTAATATAAAAACGAAAACACAGCTCCCTTGGGTCCAAAGGAGAAAGTGTACAAAATGCAGCTTCCCAGGCCAGCTCTGTGGTTTCAGGGCACAGGTTCCCACAGAGGCTTGACGGAGTGGGTCTGGGCCAGGTGGCAGCTCTCTCTCTCTTGGGTTTTACAGGTGGTTTCTGTACGTCATCTTTGCCTTCCTGCTTGGTGCCATCTGCACTCGAGAGGCCCTCCGCTCTGACTTCCTGATAGCTGTAAAGGTGAGTGCATCCCGTGCTCCCCAAAGGGCTCAGTTTGCAGGTCTTACTTGTCCCATAATCACACAACTTCCTCCCCTTTTAGCTGTGTCTTGGAATCCAAATTGTCTTCAGCCGACTGGGGACAGGCATGGTACTCAGGATGGTGCTCAGATTCCAGCATCCAGAGAGGGACACGAACTCCAGAGACTAGATAAAAGGGTCATGGTTCATGTAGAGAGGTCAAGACGAAGAGCAGGGTAGGCGGCTCTGTGGGTAAAATGCTGGCAGTGTAAGCGTGAGCCCTGAGTTGCCCCTCCCTCCAGGATCCATGTAAAGTGCTGGGAGTGGTGGCACACACTTGTAATTTTTGCACTGGGGAGTGGACATTGGAGGGTCTCTGGGGCTTTCTGGTCAACCAGCCTAGCCTCCTTAGTGAGTGTAGGTCCCAGTGAGAGACCCTGTCTCAAAAAACGAGGTGGTCCAGTGAGATGGTTCAGTAGGCTAAGGTTCTTTCTATCACCTTGACGACCTAAGTTACTCATGATGGAAACCGAAAAACGGCAATTTGTTCTCTTACCACATACTCCATGGCATAAATGTGCATATGTACACATACACACACACACACACACACACACTCACACACATACACACACTCACATACTCACACACACTCACACATACTCACATACACTCACACACTCACACAACACACACACATACACACACACCATGTAAGTAAAAAAAAAAAAAAATCAAAGCAAGTGGAGAGCTTCTGAGGTCAACAGTCAAGGTTGACCTTTGTCCTCTACATGGTCACATGCACTTGTTCATAATCAAACACGCAGAGAGATGGGGTTGGGTCTTAGGCAGACAGAAGAATCCAGTACTTTGAATTCCCATCTTCTCAGTCTACAGTTTTTGCCAGTAGCTTCAGCTGCTACTTGGAAGTGCTGCTCAAAGATGCAAGGGAGGTGAGGAGGGGGGCGCAGTGAAGGGCAGGGAGGTAGGGGTCAGGGAGGTGGGGAAGGGGTACAGGGAAGGGCAGGCAGCCTCCCCTAAGAATCTCAACAACTGTGGGTAGGTCTGGCTGCAGCATCTTTGTTGCTGGGGTACAAACTGGGCCAGATTAGTGAATTCCTTGAGTTCCATAGCTTCATTTACAGACTGGAGGTCATGTGACACCATGGGCATGTATTTGGCATCATTTAAACTCACAAGATTAAGATTTTCTGGAAAATTCCCTAAAACTCTTATTGTGCCTCCAAGTTCACAGAGGAAAAGCAGACTCTGAAATTCCCATCATTTCCTGAGAATGGTGGCTGGTTAGGGAATGTCTGGAGAACTCACGCGCTGTTCTCTTGGTGTAGAGATGATTTGCACAGAAGGCCGGTGATGGCAGAAACCTGATGAAGGAGATGGGACTTACTTCTTAAAGATGTGCTTGAGTTTGTTTGGTCTCCACATTCACGTGAGTCTCTGTAGAGTGCAAGCTCCAGAACTTGTTTTTAGAGGTCATGACCTTTGTACAAAGGCAGGATGGAAATGGAGGAGAGGTCCGGACATTAGAGAGCTAGCTCAGAGTCGCTAATCTTAGGGAAGGGATGTCTGTCCTCAGTTAGGTACACCCCCCATATACAGATACACACACTCTCACAGACAGTCTCACACACACACACAGAGGCACACACAGATACACACACAGATACACACACACAGACACACACACAGAGACACACACAGATACACACACACAGAGACACACACACACACAGAAACACACACACACAGATACACACACCCACAGAAACACACACACAGAGACACACACACAGAGAGGCACACACACAGAGACACACACACAGAGACACACACACAGAGGCACACACACAGAGGCACACACACAGAGACACACACACAGAGACACACACACACAGAGACACACACACACACACAGACACACACACACACAGAGACACACACACAGAGGCACACACACAGAGACACACACAGATACACACACAGAGACACACACACAGAGACACACACACAGACACACACACACAGAGACACACACACAGAGGCACACACACAGAGACACACACACAGAGACACACACAGAGACACACACAGAAACACACACAGAGACACACACACAGAAACACACACACACAGAGACACACACACACACACAGAGGCACACACACAGAGGCACACACACAGAGACACACACAGAGACACACACACAGACACACACACAGATACACACAGAGACACACACACAGACACACACACACACAGAGGCACACACACAGAGACACACACACAGATACACACACCCCCACAGAAACACACACACAGAGACATACAGATACACACACACACACAGATACACACACACCCACAGAAACACACACACAGAGACATACAGATACACACAGACACACACACACAGAAACACACACACACACACACACACACAGAAACACACACACAGAGACATACAGATACACACACACACAGAAACACACACACACACACAGAAACATACAGATACACACACACACACAGAGGCACACACACAGAGACACACACACAGATACACACACCCCCACAGAAACACACACACAGAGACATACAGATACACACACACACACACACACACCACACACACACAGGATTTCATCTGGAGTTTGACCTTCAAGGGCCTCTTCTCAGTAGAGTGACAAGTGTGACTTTCAGGAAGCCACTGAAGCCAAGCAGAAACACTTCTCCAGGGACACCTGCTTGCTGCTTGTCTGTAGCTGCAGGGTGGGGTGGGGTAGGGGGGAGGCTGGCTAGCTCTGCCTGCCTCTAAAGCAGCTTTCTCTCTAGCAGCTCCCATCACAGAGCTCTCTCCAGCCATTAGAGACTGATCTGGAGAGAGGGAGGCAGATTTCCCACTGGGGTGTGGTTTACTGTCCTCTGCTGTGGAGGGAAAGCTCAGCGTGGACGTGGGAGAGACTTTGTAAGCAAGGAATATTAGCATAGGTCAAAAACATCTTCAGAGGTGTGGACTTCAGCCTCCATAGCCTGTGGGTGGTGGGTCCTCACTCAGTAATGCACTTGTCAACAGAGGGAGCTCTTGGGAATGCCACCTGTCTTGGACGGTGGGGCAAGAAGGCAAGGCCAGTTGGCAGTACCCTCTAAGCAGGCTTGGCTATAGCATGTGCTGATGTACATGCATACATGTGCTAAGGTGAAAGTTAAGCATAGGCTTTGGAGGGTACCCAAGAGACCGTTTCATGGAATAGATAGCTGTAAGGCCCATGAAGAAAAGCAAGTGACTGTTATGGGTTCTCAGCAGATGCAGTGCATGAGTGGATAGGGGTGGACAGACCAGCAGGGAAAACTCCAAGAGTGTATGTAACACTGTAGCATCCTCTTCCTAAAAGATCACCAGGATCTTATCCCAGACTACTTCTCATCTCATCCCTAGTCTGTCTGTCTGTCTGTCTGTCTGTCTTTGACTCTGTTGCGTGGCCAGCTCTATATTCTTGGGCCATGTGATCTCACCACCAGAACCCAGAGGATATCAGCTTGCCAAGGTGTCTTTCCTTTTCCGGCCCATTGTCCTGGTGTATTAGATCAGCTCAGGTTCACACCTCAGCATGGTCTTGGTTCCCAACTGGGCTGCATCTGTCGCAGAACTCTGACGTCACCCTCAGATGCAGAGAGCACTGGCTCCAGCACACTCCTCTTCACGGGGGTGGCTTGCATGGTCCTCCAGTGCTTTCCATCGGAACGGTTCTCTTGAATGGCTCCTGCTTGCCCTCAATCCTTTACCAGGCTGCCTGGGAAGCTGAGTCTGTGTCTGCTGGGGTTCCCTGCAGCTTCTCTGATCTATTTCTATTTCTTTGTCTTCCCAACCCAGTTTCCCCATGATTTCTAGTTTCTTCAAATGTTTTACTTTATGTGACAGTTGTGAAGTAGCCTTTGAAATTACTGTATGACACATGGCAGGCAGTTATTAAATCTTAACCCCTTTACACCCTTCATGGGGACATCCTTATAGGTGGAGACATCTATTTTAGGGACACTTTCCCCCCATTTTGCCTCCTCCATATTTAATTTAGTAAGGAAAAGGTCAACCCTACTATTCTCTGTGATAGAGGACCTGTCTAAAGAACAGTTAACGGGAATAGATTATGTTCCAAAGTAAACTGCACACACTCCAGGAAGTGGGTGTTTGTAACAGGTCAAGAGGACCAAGAATCCTAAGACATGTCAGTTCTCAGGATAAGAGGAAGTGAAGAAGAAAAAAGATGCCAAAGTGTTTTTGTTACAGATGGAAATCCCCCCTAATCCTTTAGGCTGCTGTGGCTTTGTGTATCCAGGAAGGGCTGTAGAAGTCTGACTGTTTCACTACTACCTTCTGTCCCCGGGATGGCCAGAGCCCATGGCAAAGCTGACTTTGCCTCTTTGTGGGAACTGGCTATCCATCAAAAGCAGAATTTGGGGTATAAAGGTGTTCTTAGGTCACCTCTACTTTTAAGGACATTAGGGTGTTCTTAGGTCACCTCTACTTTTAAGGACATTAGGGTGTCCCTTACAGGAACATCTTGAGACCGCAGGAAGTAGATGAAGCAAAATGAGTCTCTGAAGGGAATGGCCACTGAAGTGTGGGAGTCTTTCTGTGGCTGAACAAAGTGGACAGCAGGAATAAAGACCAAGAGCCGAGAACCATGTGTAATACATGTAGTTAATTACTTCAGTAGTTACCGTCAGTAGTTACTGAAAAAAAATAATGTAGGGTTGTTTACACACAAATAATCTTTTATAAAGATGATGTGTTTTTTTGTGATGTTTGGATGTTGTCTTTTTTAAAAAATTAGAATAATTAACACACATTTGCTCAAAAATAAATCCTCATTTCCATGTTTACCAGTATCAATTTTTCAATACAACACTGATATGAGAATGACTAAGTTCTGTGGGAGCTAGAAACAAGCCCATGTACTTTATTCCTGCATATAATCTGTTGTCTGCCGAGCCTTTACTAAGCTAAGACTGTAACTTAGTAAATGCTGCCTGAGTGGCTGGATAAATGATGACCATAAAAGAAGAACCAGCATTCAGCTGAGAAAGAATTTTATGATTTATCTAGATGGAAGGGCCAACATTTTAGCTAATTTACAAAAATAGACTGAATAATAGTTTTATATATAAAGTAGTACGTGAGCAGACCACTCTGAACACAGTTCATCAACAGAACACAGAGTAGTTATTTTGCTTGGGCGGTCCTCCACTCTGACCCCAGCCCAAGGGCTCTGGAGGGATCCCAGGGTGTATCTGTGGAAGGCAGCCCAAGATGAAGTCACCAATGAGCACCAGTCACAGAGATAATGGAGCCAGACACTGACCAAGTTCCTGGGTTCCAGCCAGCACTGGAGAGATGCAGAGTAGGGAGTCTCATTCCAGTGGACAGAAGTGCTTTAAATAAAAAGAAAAAGTTACACATATGTGCACACACCTGCATGCACACATTCTTCTGTACTTCCAGATTCCACACCTACGCATTCAACCCCTAGATTAATTTTTTTTTTCAGAAAAAAAAATTGCAAAATTTCTGGGTGTGGTTTTTGCATGCCTTTAATCCCAGTACTAGGGAGGCAGGCCAATCTGAGTCAAGGCCAGCCTAGTCTAGTTTCAGGACAGCTACTTAATAAGACCCTGTCTCAACACCCTGACACCAATTGGATCTGCTCTAAGGATAGCCTTCCTCTTCATTAGTCCCTAACAGGTTCAACTATGGCATTAGGTATTCTGTAATCTAGAGATGAGCACATAGGATGTAGGTGAAGAATAGCTGGATACTATGCCATTTTATATCAGCTCCTGAGCCTCCAGATTCAGATACCCTTGAGGTCCCAGAACCCATTCTCCATAAATATTAAAAGATGATTCCTGGCCTCATGGGTAAGAAACAGTCAGATTTCTGAAGGCTGATCCATGCCTGACTTTCCGAAACATGTCTTCCAGGAGTGAAGGCAATGGTTGCCCTATGCTGTGCCCACACTGACCGCACATTAGAATTATTTGGGAAACTTTCTACAAATCAGCACCCATGTCCCACTGAGCACTCACTGAGTCAGAATCTCTGAGGTGATTCTTAGGCAAAGACTGAGACAAGAATCACTGAGTTAAAATTTCAAAATGTGTATAATCTCCAGGGCTCAGACCATGTCTAGTGCTCCAGCTTCACTAATGCCAGCCTCCGTTGTGGGTGGAGGCTGAGACACAATTCTGCTGTTCTCCTAAGGAGTGCTGGGTACCCTGGTGAGATGAGACTGATTAACTCCCCCACGGGGGAGGGGATAAGAAAATGCTATCAGAGCATACAATGTGATGAGAAACATTGACAATATAGAGTGTAAGAGAAGGGGAAAGCCCGAGAAACCGACGGAAGCAAGAGACAGATGGATCCACCTGGGGTGATATAATGCCTGTGGGGAAAAAGTCCACACGGAATTACGGACAAGAGAGCTCTGTGGTGGACCCACATTGAGTCTGTCCAGTCTCTGACCACCTTAAGCTTCCATTTTGCATGTTATGAGACCCCCGCTTAGTATTCAAAAGCTCAGAGGACCAGACCCTTTCTTGATGCCCCTTTGCAGCCCTAATAGGTTACAACTGAGGTTGGGTTGATGAACACTTAAAGGATGGTGACGGAAGCATTGCTAATGGGATGGTGAAAGTCACCTGCACGGTGCAGGGTACTAATAGTGCCCTGGCTGAACTTTTCCTAGTGAGGAGTGCAAACATCCGGTGTTCTACAGATATCCTTATTTCTTTTACATTTACTTCTAGGGGGAAGGTTGCATGCACAGAGGTCAGAGGACAGCTTGTGGGTTGTTAGAGCACGTGTTATGTAGCACGTGCCTCTCACCAGCCCTGTTGTTCTCAAATCAAGAAGCCTGATTAGTACAGGATTTATCAATCAGATTATTTTATAGTTTGTTAAATAGGAAGTGGGTTAACCTTGGGTTTAGACTTGACCACATGGACTTAGCCCTTTGCCGAAGCAAGGATAAAACATAGTTAACTGTAGTGTGCATGGCTACTGCTGTAACAAAACACTGACAACAGCACCTGGGGAGGAAACGGGTCATTTGCTTCCATTTATCAAGGGGAGCCAAGGCAGAGGCTTGACGTGCAAGCCAATGGAGGAACACTGCCTTCTGGCTTGCTCAGATGGCTCTCTTAAGCAGCTCAGACTCAGCTGCCTAGGGATGGCACTGCCCACAGTGGACTTGCCCCGCCCCCTACATCAATTAACAATTAAGAAAATGTCTCAGACATGGCCATAGGCCAAACTGATCTAGGCAGTCCCCCACCTGACACCTCCTCGGATAACCCTGGATTGCATCAAGCTGACACCCGAAGCTAACTGGGACAATGGGAGATGGAGAAGGCTGTAAAATGACCAAGCTGAAAGTTACCTCTAACCTGTCTGTCATTTTTATGCAAATGAGCACTTGAAGCGCACGGTTCTAGTCATTAGATCTGAAGTAAAGCAATATGTGGCTGCCAGTTATCAGAAGAGAGAGGCTTCTCAGAGTCCAAATGAGGATTCATGAGGTGGGTTCACAGCTCACCAGGGAACTGCTGTGTGTACAACAGCCCTGGTCCCTTGCCAGTTGGCACCAAGGGGAACAGCTTTGTTCTCTTTTGACACCTGTGAGGTGTGTGAATTGTGGATTACATCAGTTAATTCATCATTTATATATTTTTGTTGGCCACTGAGAGTAGTGGTGTGAAAGATCACAAGGCCAGCCTAATTGAAGACAGCAGGTTGGTAGAGAGATCCGTGATAGGTCTTATACTCATGCCTGGGAACACCGGGGAACAACGGTTGCTATCAGGAAAAATGAGATGCCTCATAGAGGAGATGGGGCTGGGCCTGAGTCTTTTATAAAAAGATTTTTTAAATGTATGTGTATATGTGTGTACCCAAATAAGTTTGTGTGCATGCCTCTGGAGGCCAGGGGCCATCAGACCCCCTGGAACTGGAGTTACAGGTTGATTATAAGCTGCCTGATGTGGGGTGCTGGGGTCTGAACTCAAGTCCTCTTCAAGAGCAGCAGCACTTAACCAGTGAGCCATCTCTCCAGGCCCCTTGCACTGATTCCTGATGCCCAGTGCTGAACAATGAGCAGACCAGGGAGTGTGGACAGAGGGTCCCAACAGTGAGTGTTGTACAGGGTGTGGAGCCAGGGAAGTCATGGGCTGTGCAGGGCCTGCTTACCAACCAACAGTTGTAACCATGGCTCTAGGATTGGGGTTGAGTTTGTCTCTCTGGCAGGAACTTAGGGCATCACCTAGATAATGCAAGAGCCTGACTTGAATCACAGTCAGCCACCAGTTCTCAGAGTGTGCTTTCTGTCATTAGCTTCAACGTTACCTTGGGACTTGAGGAAACCCATATTCTTAGCACCCGCCTCAACACCTCCTGAGTCTGAAATGCTAAGAATAGGGCCCAGAAACCAGTGGTTTGAGAGGCGCTGAGATGAATCTAATGCTGCCCAGTTTGAGAACTAGTATATGGTCCATATAATGATAAGAACTATCCTGAAATGGGCCAAGGAGAGGAGGCTGGGGAATGGGGAATCTAGCCCCGAGGCTGAGCTGGGGGAAGCAGTGAATAAATAGCTGTCAAGTGAAAAGGGCACCTGGGAGTACAAAGGGTCAAGCGTGGTCTGACAGACATAGCATCCGTGCAGTCCCAGAACCCGGGAGAAGGAGGATTGTGAAGTGAGGACAACCTGAACGTGTAGCAAGACTGTCTCTGTGGACAAAACAAACCAACAAAATTAGCAAGCACCAGGCTTAGGCTCTGGAAACATTCAGTCCGGATGATTTGATTGGGAATCCCTGGAAGCCACATGAAAAGCCAAATGGGTTGTCACATGTTTCTAGTACCAGGATTTCTACAGCAAGATGGGAGGCAGAGGAGAGAATCCTCCAGAAGTTTGTAAGTCACCTAACCTAGAATATGCAGTAGAGAGGCAAGCAAGAGAGACCCTGCCTCAAAGTGTACAATGAGGAACGATGCTCTAGGTCATTCATCTTCTGACCTGCATAACTGTACAGGGGTTCACAGCACCCCTCCCAGTAAAGTGCTAGTCACTGAGTAATTATATTAGTCAGATTCTAGTCACTCACACATGCCTAAGATTCATAAAGGGAAAAGTTTGGGTTGGTAAATTGGCTCGATAGGTAAAGAGACACTTGAAGTCATGCCCTGGGGTTTCATCCCTTGGGACCCACAAGGTAGAAGGTGAGAAGCAATTTTCACAAGCTGTTCTTCATTCTCCACATGCCTGTCATGGGATGTACCCACACACCTCCACACTAAATAAATAAAATGGGAGTAAAGTCTTATTTTATTTTGCTTTGGTTTAGGGTTTTGAGCCTCTTCTAGGAATGCCAATAGTTACAAGTGTGTAGCATGGCAAAACCTCTTCTCAAAAGCAAAAGAGAAAGAAGAGCCTGGGACCCCATCACCCCCTTCAGGGACACACTCTTATCACCTAAAGAACTCCCACCATTACTGTTCAGGGGGTGCTGTCTTGGTTGGGGTAAGGGTAAGCCTTAGCACAGAGTTGACTGCAGGACATTCAGGCTCAGCCTGTGGTAATGGTGGAACATCTGCCTTATATAGGTGTCTCTGGTTGGCTTCCTCTTCCTGCTGGGTTTGTACATCTCATCCCTGGCTTCCTGTATGGGGGGACTCTACGGAGCCCCCCGGATCCTGCAGTGCATCGCCCAGGAGAAAGTGATTCCTGCACTGGCCTTTCTGGGGCAAGGGGTGAGTAAATCATTTTGTTTGCATTCTGTGTCTCTCCTTACCTCTTCCCTTCCTCATGAGCTTTTCTTACTAGAGATTTTCTGGTCTGTGTCTCTGGTCTCTGGGATGGGACAGAGTGGAGTACAGAGGTTGTATCTCTCAGCCCTGTCCCTGGGTAGGTTGGCTAGCTAAAGCATCTTGCATATTATAGCCACCCATCTTCCTCATTCTGAGCAGCAGTGAGCAGAGCCCTCTCCTTCAATAAAAACAAATCCAAGTACCCTCCAAGTTTAGTATAAAAGAATTTCTGGTTTAGGAGAAGAGCAGGCCCTTGCAGCTCTGCCTTTCCCACAGGCTGTGTCCTGGGTGGTAATAGTATGGTGGTGGTGATGATGGTTGTGGTGGTGATGATGGTGTTGGTGGTGATGGTGGTGTTGGTGGTGATGGTGGTAGTGGTGGTGATGGTGATGGTGGTGGTGATGGTGGTGATGATGGTGATGATGGTGATGATGGTGGTGGTGGTGGTGGGGACTGTTTGATGAAGCTCACACTATGGGCACTGGGCTCTCTATGAGCTATCATAGATCAAATTGTAATGGATACTGAATAACATGGTTGAGTAGTGATGGCTAGGATGGTCAAAAGAGACTTTTCTAAAAACCGATAGAAATAGATACTGGGAACTCCACTTATCTGTAATGTGTTTGTAAGCTATATATCTTTTGGTTTTGAGACAGGCTTTCTCTGTGTAGCCCTAGATGTACTGGAACTCACTCTGTAGACCAGGCTGACCTGGAATCAGAGATCTGTCTGCCTCTGCCTCTGGAGTGCTGGGATTAAAGGTGTGCACCATCACTGTCAGCTTAATATTTTTTTGTATTATTAGTCTTTTCTGACTTCAGCTTCATCTACTGTAACTTCTCCCCCACCATACTTTGGATTTTTGAGACAGGGTCTCATTGTATAGCCCAAGGTCACTCAAATTTACTAGAATTCTCTGGCTGCATGTCTAAATGTTTCTCTTTTTATCTATTTGTGTGTGGTATGTATGTATGTCTGTGTGTGAATGTGTGTGTGTGTGTGCATGTATGTGTGTGTATGTGTGCATGCTTGTGTGTATGCGTGTATGTCTCTGTGTGTATGTGTGTATGTGTCTGTGAGTGTGTGTGTGTGAATATGTGTGTGTTATGTGTGTATGTGCATGTGTGTGTGTCAGGGAGGGTTTGGGGGGGAGAGCAGAAACTTCAGCACACACATGTGGATGTGGTCCAGAGAACATGTAGGAGTCAGCTCCCTCCACTGTGGATCCTGGGGTCAATCTCAGGTCACCAGGTTTAGCATCAAGTGCCTTCATCCACTGAGTCACCTCAGCAGCCAACCCGTTTATTTCTTGAAAGATGCTGGCCTGAAACGTGTATTCCTGCTGCTTCCACCACTTGAGTGCCGAGCATGCGGGCACTCATGACCACAGCCAGTGGATATGGGCTGGAGGGGCAGGGGTGTTACTTCAGGATCAGACACAGATGTATTATACACCTTTTAAAAATTAATTTTTAAAATTTTATCTTATTGTTTTTTTAATTTTTGCATGCATGTACTTTATTGCATTACTTGAGTGAGGGCTTCTGATTCCCTAAGTAGAGTACGGGAGGTTATGGGAATTGAACCTGGGTCCTTCAGAAGAGCATCCAGTGCTCTTAGTGGTTAGAGCCATCAGTCCAGCCCTTTGTTTATTTTTTATGAGGAACCATGAACACAGAATTCAAAACTAGGAATTATATAAATGGCATTCATTGGGAATACCTATTATCCCAACCATAACCCAGTCCTTTAGGCACTGTGTTTCTTAGGTTTTTATGGTTGTTGTTGGCCTAGCTATGCATGTGTGCATGTGTGAGTGTGTGTGTGTGTGTGTGTGTGTTTCTATTTGTTTCTTTTGCAGTGTTGGGAACTGAAAAAATGGCTTTGTGTGTGTGTTTGTGTACATGTATATTACATACATGTTTCTGTGGGTATGTGCCCTTGTGTGTGTAAATGTGGGTGTGTACATGTGTACATGTTGACTAGAGGTCAACCTCATGTGTTTTCCTCAACCATTCAATTATTCTTTATTATTTTAATTTTAAAAAGCACTCTATATGTATGTATGTACATACTTACATACGTACATATGTATTTACTTAATTATTGAGACAGGATGCCTCTGCCTAACAGCCCTGGCTGTCCAGGAATTTGCTTTGTAGACCAGGCTGGCCTGGAACTCACAGAGATCCACCTGCCTCTGCCTCCTGAAAGCCGGGATTAAAGGCATGCACCACCATGCTCAGTTTTATTTTTATTTTAAAAATTATTATAAAAATACATATGAGCATTGTGTCTGCATGAATGTCTGTGTGCCAATTATATGAAGTATCCATGAAGACTGCAAGAAGGCATTAGATAATCTGGAACTAGAGTTACAGACATTTGTGAATTGCCATATGGGTGCTGGGAACTGAACACAGGTCTTTTGGAAGAGAATCAAGGGCTTCTAACCACTGAGCCATCTTGGCCACACCACTTTATTTTTTTAAAGCAAAGTCTCTCTCTCTCTCTCTCTCTCTCTCTCTCTCTCTCTCTCTCTCTCTCTCTCTCCCTCTCCCTCTCCCTCTCCCTCTCCCTCTCCCTCTCCCTCTCCCTCTCCCTCTCCCTCTCCCTCTCCCTCCCTCTCCCTCTCCTCTCCCTCTCCCTCTCCCTCTCCCTCTCTCTCTCTCTCTCTCTCATCTCTCTCTCTCTCTCTCTCTCTCTCTCTCTCTCTCTCTCTCACTGATTCAGCTTGAGTAGCTGGCCAATGAGCTGTAGGGATCCTATCTCTGTGCTGCCACCAGCCCATGCTGAGTTTCAGGTGCAAGCCTCCATGCCCAGATTACATGGGTTCTGGGGATCTGAATTCAGCTCCTCATGATTATGTGGCCGACATTTACCAATGGAAGCATCTCCTTAGGCTCTCATTTGTTCTCCCAGAATATTGTTTATGACTTGTACTTTAACAATTTCATATAGTCTAGAAATCCAACCTTTTATTAATGTAAAGATGATTTTCCCATTCTTTTTCCACTGTGTTTATATGACAGTTTATTTAATAAGCTCCCTCTTGACTTACATGAGTGGCTTTGAGTAAACAATGTTGTCATGGAGAACTCTCCCTTTCTACCACTACAACTATATGTATATAATTCGCATCTGTACTGGCAAATGTTTTGAATAAATCTTTTTGGGTGCGATAATGTTTTTTAAATGTATTTATTCTTTGGCAATTTCATACACGTGTGCAATGTATCTTGATCATTTCTACCTCCAACTCTCTCCTCACCTGAAAAATCTTCCATTTTTGTTTTTTTGTGTTCTTTTTTTCTTATTTGTAACCCACTGGGTCCTGTTAGTGCGGCCTTCTAGAATGGTGACTGTTCTTGGCTTAATTTTGTTCAGCAAACGATAGTTGCCATCCGTGAGTACAACAGCCGTGTCATGCCCAGAAGACGGCACTGTACTCTTCCCATCCTCTGGCTCTTACATTCTCACACCCTTTTCCAAGATGTCCTCATAGTTTTGTGCTGGTTGGTATAGACATCGCATTTAGCGCTGAGCACTCAATAGTCCCATATTCTCATCACTCTGAGTGGTTGTGTGTCTCTGCATTAACTGGTGCCCACGACAGGAAGAAACTTCTCTAAGATAAAGAGCGGTACTAACGTCTAATAATAAATACTTAGAAGGCAGTTTGACAACATGTCCATTTAGCAGAACAACAGTAGTAAGTTCTTCCTTAGACCCTTTACCTTCCCAGTCATGGGCTTTTGACTGGCTTAAAGTACCAGACTTGAATTTATTCATGTGGAGCAGTCCTCAAATTCAATCAGAAAGTGCTTGGTTACCCCATAGCATCATGCCACTGTTGCTCCAATGGGCATATCTTTGTATGGTCACCTTTAGGGTTCGCTGCTAGGCAACACCATTGATTAGGTTTCTCTCTAGCTGCCTGAATAGCATCTTTTGGCACTATGCTATCAGGAAGGATGTCCTAAAACTCAAATGTGTCTTCAGTAACTGTACTAGTTACTTTTCTGTTCCTATAATAAAATACCATGGCCAAAAGCAACTTATGGTAGGAGGAATTTATTCTTGTTTATATTTTTTCAATAACCCATGACTTCTAGGGGAATTATCGTCCACTCATGCAGCATGGACATGGGTTACTTGTGTCCAAACTCCTTCATATTTATATGGTTCACGAAGTAGTAGGTCTCCATAACGGGTTTTCATATATCTTAGTGTTAGCTAACCCCACTCACCTCCTCCCCCCATCCTTTAACCTCCTTCATTCTCCACTATTCCCCTCCCTCCCTCCCTCCCTCCCTCCCTCCCTCCCTCCCTCCCTCCCTCCCTCCCTCCCTCCCTCCCTCCCTCCCTCCCTCCCTCCCTCCCTTCTCTCCTCCTCTTCCTCGGGTCTGTTTTGGCTGTCCTGGAACTTACTGTGTGTAGACCACACTGGCCTCAAACTCACAGAGATTCATTCACCTCTGCCTCCCAAGTGCCGAGATTAAGCCACCGTGCCTGGCTCCCACCCTTTACCTTCTCGTCACATGTTCTACCATCCTCTCACCCTTAAGCTTCTCCCTTCCTCTTCTCATAGGCCTTTCTAGACTGCTGGCTTCTATAGATGCTCCAAATCAATCACACAAATCTCCAAGTTTGGAACTAGGATCCACATGACAGAGAATGTGTGGTATTTTCTGGGCCAGAGTGAATTCACTTGGTATGATATTTTCTAGTTCCATCTATTTTCCCGAAAATTTTAGAACTGTTTTTTTCTGTACATCTGAATAAAATTCCACTGTGTGTACGTACCACATTTTCATTATTCATTCATCAGGCGATGGACATCTAGGCTGGTTCCCTTTCCCAGCTATTGTAAATACAGCAGCAATGAACATGGATGTGCTGGTACTCCTGCAAAAAGAGATCTGGAGTCCTTTGGGTATATTGCAGGGCTTAGGTATTGACTGCATCATACGGAAGTCCTATTTTTAATTTTTTGAGGAACCTCTACACTGATTTTCATATTTCTGCCAACTGTGAATAAGCATTTCCCCTTCCCACATCCTCACCAGAATTTATTATTTGTCTTCTTGATCCCTGACTCGGGTGGGGCAAAATCTCAAAAGTAGTATTTATTACATTTCTCTTGTGACTAATATGTGTGCACACACACACACACACACTCATACACACACATTTGAAGAAAAAGAAAAGAAAATTGAACTCATCACATGGATATTAACAATATGAACAGAACCTGAACGGTCAAATCATCTGTAAAGGCCGTTACAGACATTCAGAACTCATTCCCTATAGGTGTCTCTCAACCCAATCAAATTGAAAGTTAAGATTAGCCTTCTATTCTGTTCTATCTATTGGATGTAAAATGTTGAGGAGGCCATAGGAACAGTCCTACCTGGATCCCAGGTACCTTCCTCTACTTTGTGTCCAGGAAGCAGCCCATATAATTTCCTGCCCAGATGTCCCCCAAGCCCCCAGTTTGCAAAGGCCTCTCACCATCTAGATAGAGTCAAGGCATAGAAGAGTATGAGATCCCCCTCCCCAAGTGTGGTCCACAAAGAGGTGGGGTAAGCCCTGACCTGGAGGCTATGCACGGGCATCCACTAATTAGGAAGGCTGGCTGGGTGGTGGTAGCACACACCTTTAATCCTAACACTTGGGAGGCAGAGCCGGTGGATCTCTGTGAGTTTGAGGCCAGCCTGGGTTTAGGATAGCTGAGGCTACCCAGAGAAACCCTAACTCAGAAAACCAAAATCCCCAAACAACCTAAATCCCGGCCTTCCTCGTTACCTTTGAGGTCTGTCTGCCAAGGATGCGGACAGACATATTCGTTCATATTTGTGTTATTAGCTTGGCCTGTATTTGTAAATATGTAGACACAGTGTGTATGGACTTTATTTGCCTTGAGTGACAAGGAGCATGCCTATGGCTTATTTTTGTTTGTTTGTTTGCTTATTTGTTTGTTTAGACCGGATCCCTCTGTGTGGCTCTGGCTGTCCTAGAATTCATTCTGTAGACCAGGCTGGACTCGAACTCAGAGATTCACCTGCCTCTGCCTCCCAAGTGCTGGGATTAAAGGTGTGAGCCACCACTGCCCAACTTCTATGGCTCATTGTTAAGTGAAATAATTTTCCAGGGTACAATAGAAATGGCTTTTCAGGATACCAAGATTTGTGCTCCCTTTATCATGAGTGAAGCTGATTATCTCTTCCTGTTTTGTAGCTGTTTGAATTTTTTTCCCTATTATTCAGGTTATTTTCGATTTCTAGAAGCTCTTTGATTGGAAGGTTAACTCTTTGTAATCTCTATGGCAGATATCTCTCCCTGATTCTCATGTGTCTTTTAACATTGGGAGTTTCCCTCACCTTCTAAAATCTTCCTCCTATATGACTAGATTATATTTGCTTATTTCCTTTTCTTAATGGCAGAACATTAGACATTTTCCAGTAGAAAACATGATAAAATCAGTGTCAACAGTTTTAAGAATAACCGGAGATAAGCACCTTGTAGCCTCCACCCAGAAGCCCTGCAAAGCCCCATCTGCCTCCCCAGTGAGGCCACACCCCTGACTTTGGTGATGAGCTTTTCTGTGCCCTCTTTAGGGCTTTCCTGGGACAGGAGATTAGGGGGGTGAGGGTGGAGGGTGAGGGGGTGGGGGGTAGGGGGTGGGGTCTGCAGGGTTTTCTCAAGTGTCAAACAGCACATACTTTAGACATTTCAGGCCCAGTGGCCTCAGCCACCAGTACTTTGCCCTGCTGTTGAAGATCATATGTTGCCACAGAGAGTACCAACCCTTGACCAAGGAAGGACACAAGTCTAAATTTTATGTAATTCATGCAACAAAATATTCTTCCTTTTTTAAATTTCCCCCCAGTTGTTTAAAAAATGCAAAGCCACTTGTAGCTCCTGGCATAAACAGATACTGGGGTTTGGCCCAGGGACCTCAGTTTGTAACTCTGCTCCTGCCATTTGCATCTCTAAACAGCTTGCCCGACTTTGAAACCTTCAAATACAGATTAAGTATTCCTTATCTTTATTGTCCGGGGCCAGGAGCTTTCCAGACTGGGGGTTTGAAATATTTCTATATTTATAATGCAGTATCTTTGAGGCCAATTCTAAACACTCAATTCATTTATGTTTCATAACACCTAGCCACATAGCCTGAAGGTAATTATACACAGCATTTTTAGAAATTTTAGGCATGAAATAAAGTTTCATGGTGTTAGATTCTCCAATTAAATTTCTATACAAATCAAATGCAGATTTTATAGAATCTCAGCATTTCAGATACAGAATTTTTACTGAGGATATGCAGTCTGTCCATGGAATTATGCACATGTAAGTGTGTATGTGTCCTATGCTATACTCATCACTGATCTTTATGTTTCTGAGCACCTTCCTCTTTATTGTAGAAGCATCCTATTATTGGGGGCTTTATGGATAATCCTTGTTCTGGATGTAAATTTAGACTAACCCCAAACTGCATTCCTATTAACGTCATTTTTTTTCCAGACAGGTTTTCTCTGTGTAGCCTTGGCTGTCCTCAAACTTGATCTGTAGACCAGTTTGGCCTTGAACTCAGAGATCTGCCTGCCTCTGCCTCCCAGATGCCAAGATTAAAGGCTTCTGCTGCCACCTCCAGCTTCTATTACCAGAATTTCTTAACCACTCAATGTGTCTGTCTTCACATGCTGAGTAATACCCAATCCTTTCCTGGGTATTTGTACTAATCCTCTGTAGAAGATGGATAGGGCATTCTAATCCTCTGTATTTTTACATGTTTGTCATTCTTGTGGGTATCTAAAAAGTAGACACCTTTGTAGTCAGATGTTTCTCTCCCTCCTGCCAACTTCCAAATAAACACTCAAATTACCTATAAATGCTCAGCCAATACCTCAGGCTTGTTGCTAGCTGACTCCACACTTAAATTAAACCATAGTTTTATTTATACTCACGGTTTGTTACATCATTTTTTACATGTCCTGCTTGCTTGGAGGCTCACTAGTGTTTGCTTCGACTCTGCCCTCTCCTCAGAACTCTCAGTTTGGCCTTCCCACCTCACTTCCTGCTCAGCTACCAACGAGAGTAATACATATTCACAGTGTAGACAAGGATCGTTCTTCATCATCCTTTACAGGCTGAGCTATCTCACCTGCCCTGTCTGTCTCTTTACAGGCTGGAGGGATTCAGTGTCTGTTTTCCATATCTTTTTTTAAAATCTGAAATGTCTTTTAAAGTTATGAGCTTCTAAAGACTTAGTCTTTTTTTCAACCATCATTTTATTGTTAGAATCTGCTAAACCACTTTAATTAATGTACCCCAAACTACTGCTCAAACATTATAAAACGTTTTGTCTCCTCTTTCCTCTCCTTCCCCCCTCCCTTCTTTCTTTTTTAAGGGCTTCTGGGTAGGGTGTCTCAGATCAGCGTGGGTTCCACTTCACCCTTAGAGACTGGCTTGGTTTCAGAGGAATACTGGGCATGCTTTAGGCTGGAAGTTCAAAGCTGAGAGCTGCCCACATAAAGCTGATATCTAAAGCCACAACCTGATGTAAGAGCCTAGTGAGTTTATGTGGAGAAAATCAGTGGTCTGGAGGACAAGGCACTGGATGACTTTAGACACAGTCTTTGAGGCTTGGAGAGAGGGTTAGGAAGACCCAGAGGCAGCCAGGTGCAGAGTCATCTGCATAGAGGAAGGCAGGGAGGCTGGATCAAATGAGGTTCCTCAGGTGAAAAACAAGGAACCGAGAGGTGAGTGTGGCTTTCACTCCAGAACCGTGAGTGGCAGTTAAAACATCTTCCCACATCCATGCCCTCCTCCACGAATGCCTGGCATGTGTAATTGTGTGCGCATGAGCATAAACACACATATGCTAGCAGAATTTCCCTGCTCCAGCTGCCCATGATTCCACCGTGTGTTCTGGGTGCACTTGAACAACTCATCTCTGAGCTGTGCGCCGAGCCCAGATGAGTGGAGAAGGTCAGTGGTTTGTAATCATATGGTGACTTCGTATCTGGGGAGTTGAAACACCAAAACTTCCAAAGTTGGATGATAGTGACCCATATTAACAGTGACACGGTTCATGCCGCTGGTGTTTAGGAGCTACTATATGACCATGCTGGACTTGGGTTATCACCTGTTAGCCCAGGTCTCACATTGACTCCGTGAGTCAGATGCCATTTTTCCAACTTCATGTGGAGAGAATTTCCTGAAACATTACATTTGATTTTTAAAAGTCATTCAATTTCTGAAGTTTCATAATTCTTTATTTTGTTGTTGTTCTTGTAGAAAGGACCAAATAAAACGCCCGTAGCAGCCATCTGCCTGACCAGCTTGGTGACCATGGCTTTTGTTCTTGTGGGTCAGGTGAATGTCCTGGCCCCTGTTGTCACCATCAACTTCATGCTGACCTACATCGCAGTCGACTACTCTTACTTTGCCCTCTCCATGGCACGGTGCAGTCTCCCCCAGTTTCCTGAGCCAGTGCCCAGAGAAGATCCAGATGCTCGGCGCTGCTCTGAGCACCTGCTCCAGGACAAGGCTCCCAACTATGGCTCTGACACCCCTGCTGGAAGCCTCTCCGAGGGCACCCTGCTAGAGTTCACCAAGGACATGGATCAGCTCCTTCAGCCCACAGGGAGGCTTGAGAGTAGTCAGCTCGGGTCAAGAGAGGAGAACCGGATTCCAAAGAGGCAGAAGAGGAAGTTCAAGAAAGGCACCAAGCAGACCCTACAAGATAGCTTCCTCTTGGACTCTGGGTCTCCTTCGTCCTTCCCTACAGAAGCCTCTGACAGGTTGGCTGCTAACTCCGGGGAGGGGCAAAAGTCCCATCAGAATCAGCAGACTTCTAGGAGTGAGTCACATGGACAACTTGTCCCCAATCTGTGTGCCCATCCTAGAGTGGATGAAGAAGGTAAGTGCTCCAGATGTAAATGTTGGGGCCTCCCATTTTGGGGTGACCACCAGTTGCTTCACCTACCTGGATATTACACTCCAGTTTTCATAACTTTTGATAATTTTAGTATTTGTTACAAATTGTTGGAATTTAGGTGCAAGTTATTTATAGTTCTACCCTGTTATAAATATGCTTGCTAATTTTACACAAAATTTCTATCTATTGTATATAAGACCTGGGAGTCAGAGCTAGAGATTGATATCATTTTCCTTTTAGTCAAAATGAGGTTGAAGCTTAACCATCGTGAATTGGACTAAGTTATCCTTTGTGGAGGACCCTACTTATTGCTAACAACTCACAGAGTTTTGTTGGCAGATGAGGACTCTCCTAACAGAAGCACTGTGGGATGAAGGAACAGTAGTTAGAGGAATATCGTGTTTCTTAAACCTACAAGCACAACATCACAAAGAAAGTCACTCTAGGATGTGAGAAATCCTGAGAGAAAGAGACAATGATCTTTGAGGACTGGCCATATCCTAGGTGCTTTATACTTTGCTATAATTTGGATTTAGAATGTCATCCAGAGGACAAAGTTAAATGCAATGGCCCCAGGAAGGTGTAATTGGGAGATAGCAGAACCTTAAAGATCAGGGGCCCAATGGGAAGTCTTCAGGTCATTGGTGTGCTCATTGAGGAGGTCTGGGGGCACTGGTGCTCTTTCTGCTCTTTTTTGGCTCTATGGGCTGTGATATAAGAAAGCTTTATTCTCTCACATGTACCCACCATGGTATGATACCCTATTAACAGGCCCAAAGCAGTGGGGCAAATTAGTCATGAACTAATACCCCTGGCACCGTAGGCTTTAAAAGTTGGTGAATTAGCTCACGTTTTATCACTATGACAAGATGTCTGAGAAAACAGCTTAATGGGGAAAGGATTTATTTGGACACTGTTTCAGAGGTTTCTGTCTGTATTCAGTTAACACCACTGCATTTGGGCCTTTAGCAAGGTTGAGGCCTCGTGGCAGAAAGGCACAGTGAGAGGAAGCTGCTCACTTCCTGGCAGCCAGGGAGCTGAGGGGAGAACAGAGAAGAACCAGGGACAGGATATAACCTAGTAACATATTTCCTTCCTAAGAACCCATTCAGTATGGACCCATCAATGGATTAATTGATCCAGTCACTACCCCCCCTAACCCACAACTACAGATGTCAAATACTCAGTTTTATGGTATCAGCTCAGCTAGAGTTCAGGTACATGACCAAGGACAAGCCAATCAGACAACCTTCCTCAGAATGGGATATGTAAATTTGTGGAAATGAGAGCATTAGAGAACTCACTGGAATTACGTTGGAAGGTTCAGGATAGTGTAGCATTTCCTAGATATGTACCATTTTTGAGGAGTCAGCCTGACTACAGTTCTGACCTCACTCTAGCTTTTCCAGCTATTTTCAGAGATCTTTTCAAAACTTAGTTAAAATGCTCTCCATAAATACTTAGTATCTGAGCCATTTTTAGTATACAGATTTGCCCTATGACCTCTGGGACAGCTGCACTCAAATATACACTGCCTTATCTGTCCTTTGAAAGGTATTCTCATCCCCGGCTTCTGTAGGCACTGCAAAAACATGCCCAGGGGTGCATCTTGTCTCTGCAGACACGTGTACTCACAAGCCAATTGCCCCTCTCTGTCCTGTGCAGGTTGTTTAAATGCCCATTGCCTGTTTCTATCCTCCTCAGACACCTGAACTCACATGCCCACAGCCCCCTAGCTTCTGCTGTCTAGTGCATCCATATCCCAACTGCATTCTCTGGCTTCTGTAAACAAGAACATTCACATACCTACTATCTCTCTCTCTGTTTGCTGGAGGTACCTGTAGTCACATGCCAACTGACCCTCTTTGGCTTCTATAAGAACCTCTACTCACATGCCCACAGCCCCCTATTGCCTTGATGCCCACCTCTACTCATATGGCCCTTGCCCTTGGCCTCTGAAACAATTGTGCTCACACGCCCACTACAATTGTCCTTTACTTCTGATAAAACCAAAGCCATATCCATTAAACAATAGCCCCCATTCTCTTTGACTGAGCTCACTTTTCACTGTTGGGGAATGGACCCTGCTGAGCCTACATCCTTTGTATTCGAATGGTGACTGTGTATGTTAGTTCTGTGTTGATGAGTCAGGCAGTGGTGGTACACACCTTTAATCCTAGCACTTTGGAAGCAGAGGCAGATGGGTTTTTGAGTTCAAGGCCAACCTGGTCTACAGAGTGAACTCTAGGACAGCCAGGGCACAGAGGAACCTGCTGTGGGATTATACTCTTGTACATTGTAGATATTTGTCCCGCCTACTGTTTGAATAAACTGCTGACTGGTCAGAAGGCAGACAGGAAGTATGGGTGGGGCTACCAGACTAAGAAAACTCTGGGAAGAAGAAGAACAGAGTAGAGATGTCAGGCAGATGCAGAGAAATAAGATGAAATGCTGCTTTGAGAAAAGGTCCTAAGGCACTTGGCTAATCATGAGTTAGTTTAAGAGTAAAAGTTAGCAATATGCCTGAGCCATAGACCAAATAACAAGAAATTAATATAAGACTTTGTGTGGTTATTTGGGACAGCTGGTCCAGATCTTGGGGCTCATCCAGGACCAGAAACTTCACATGACAGGAACCCTTTCTCAAAATCAACACAAACACAAGCTAAGTCACTGGGAAGAAGAAAATGCCTCCATCAGATTGTCCTATAGATTATTGATTGGTGTGGGATGTCCATTCCGCTGTGTGTGGTGTCACCCCTGGGCAGGTGGCCCTGAGTTGTTTAAGAAAACTGGCTGAGCAAGCCACAAGAAGCAAGCCAGTGACAGCACCCCTCTATGGCCTCTGCTTCAGTTCCTGCCTCCAGGCTCTTGCCTTGAGTTCTTGCCCTGGCTTCCTTTCATGATAAACAGTAGGCTGCAAGATGAAACAAACCCTTTCCTCCTCAAGCTGCCTGTGGTCACAGTGTTCATCACAGCAGTTGAAAGCACTTGGAGCAATGTATAGTAGAAGTTTCTGGCCCTGCCTAGCTGTAAGGTCCAGACCTGCCTGCAAGCCCCACTGCTGCTTAGCCCCAAATAATCACACAAAGGCTTATATTAAAAACATGCTGTTCGGCTTATAGCTCAGGCTTATTGCTAGCTAGCTCTCACTTCTTAACTCAGCCCGTTTCTATTAATCTGTCTTTCCCTGTGGCTCATGGCTTGCCTGTGTATTTTTACATCTTGCTTCTTGGGCAGCTGACTTGCATTTCTCTTGATTCTGCCCTCCTTCCTCTGAATCTATGCTTGGATTTCCCAGCTGCTTCTAAGATGCCCTGCCATAGGCCAAAACAGTCCCTTTATTATTCATTGGTATTCACAATGTACACAATGACATCCCACATTAGCAATGACCCATCTCAGCTTGTCATCTCTGAAGTTTTAGGACATTGTCTTCCTGCAGCCTCTTTTTCTTTTTGTTCAGAAATTCTCGTGTTCTTTAGCCTGGAATGGCAGTGTGCAGCGGAGCTCTTGACTTCAGGTGTAGAGGGCTAAGAAGATCCTTGTTTAAACAAACCTGATAAATACTCCACTAATTTCTCAATGCCTCTGGTTCCCTAAGGACAAGACCTTTCTATCTTTTTGGATTTTTTTGTTGTGTTTTGAAATCTCGGGGTCTTATTATATAGCTAGGCTGGTTTTATTATTGTTATGTATCTAAGGCTGGCCTTAAACTCAGTTAGGCTCCCTCGTCCTGGAATTAGAGTTATATATCACAATACCCAAATTGACCTTCAAATCTTTAGAGATTTCTTTCTTACTCCATCATTTATCCTGCTGATACTGTGTGTATATTTTTTATTCCACTGTGTTTTCAAGTATATTATGTATATTTCTTTATTTTCCAGATTCCTTTTGCATTTAGTTTCCTCAAACTGTTTTTCTGTTCTTGACAGAACAAAACTACACGTGTAGTAACATGTGAACCAACTTCCCTCCCAGGGCGCTGCACAACAGACAGCCTAAGCTCTTGTCAATGTTTATGTTTGTTTGAAAGATTCCCTCCCGATCACTGATTTCCCTGATCATTTCCTGCTGCTCTGTGGGACCCCCCACCCTCTCCACCCTCTCCACCCCACCCACCCCACCTACCCCCGCCCCGAGTCTATCTTGTTAGGCGTGTCTCTGTTTCCCTGTCATCTTGTCCTTTCTGGAACATGTTACAAATTTATTTCCCAGTTTTCCTGGCGATTTTGGTTTTAAATGTTTCTTGCTGTGTCAGTCATAATGAGGCTTGATTATCAATAGCAAAATTACAAGACAGCAGTGATTTCACCTGCCTCCTAGGAGGGGAAAAGGCGGAGGTGCAGCAGCTCTGCAGTCCTGAGTGGCTCGGGCTGCTTTTTTCTTTACCACCCACAGTTAACAGATTGTCCTGTGATCCCAGGTGGGGCTGCTGGAGCCAGCACATCATCTCCAGGCAGTAGAGGAGGCACAAAACCATGTCATATGGGGCCATCCTCGAAAGCCCATTCTGCCTTGCTGTGTTTCCAGTTAGTCATGTGATACGGTTAACACAGCCTGCAAGACAAACAGAGCTCTTTTTACCCGGTGTGTTGCTACTTATAAAATGAGGCGTAGCTCTTGTGTCCTCCAGTAGGAAGGCAGTGAGGTGGGATCCACTAGTGTGGGCCGTGTTGTGCTGTTTCTAATCTCCACACTCTTGGGTTGTAACTTGACTTGTCCATATCTTCCTTCTCTGGATCTCCACTGTTGGGTTTGTGGGTATAACCGCTTCTGTTGTGTCCTTGACATATATCACTGCTTTCTCCCTGTTAAAATCTGCTCTGGAATTTGTTCCTGTTCTCTCTAGATTCTCTTCCTTTCACATCTCCTCCCCTCCCTCCCTCCCTCTCTCCCCCTCTCTTTCCCTCCTCCCATCCTTCTCTTTTTATTTCAAAAACATTTTTTAGAAATAATTTTTTCATATAATACATTCTGACCAGTTTCCCTCCATCATTTTCTCTGAGGTCCCCCCCCCATCCAACTCCACACCTTCTCTTTCTCTAGAAGACAAATGGCCAATAAAAAAACCCAACTAGAATAAAAAAAAGCAAACAAAAAATGTGGGGGATACAATGAAAATGCATGAGAAACACACACACACACACACACACACACACACACACACACACACACACACACACACTGGAAATCATAATAGCTAAGCAAAAAAAAAAAAAATACTCAGACAAAGCATTATGAGACAGAACATCTACAGAAATGCTGCTGAGTTGGTTTTGAGTTGACCACATCTCCTGCAGGTCCCGGGGCTCCCTTACGTGTGGTTGGTCTCTTTACCCGGTGAGGCTCCAATTGGAGAACATTAATTTTTCTTTTTCAAGCAGCTGTCAGTTGGAGAGATAGCTTCTGGGTCAGGATAGAGGCTCAGGCCAATTTCCCCATGAGTTCATATGAGAGTATCAGTCCTGTTGTGTCTGATAGGCACTATATTTTGTTTGTTTGGTATTTTTTGGTATCCTCCATCCCTACTGGTTCTTATGGTCTTTCTGCCTCTTCTACATAGTTCTCTGAGTCCTAAGGGGAGAGAGAGGCTTGATCAAGACCTCCCATTTAGGACTGAGTGTTCCAAAGGCCTATTATTCTCTGCACAGTGTACCTCTGTGGGTCACTTCCCATCTCCTGAAGAAGCTTCCCTGATGCTGGCTGAGCAAGATACTGACCTATGGATATAGCAGAATGTCATTAGGAGATGTTTTATTGCCATGTTCCTTTAGCAGAAAATAGTTTTTGGTTTTCCCATAGGTTCATGGCTAGTCTCGAGTTCTTGGCCACCCAAGCATTATGCATGAGTTCTGTCCCAGAGTGGGTCATTATTAGATCCAATCGAATCAAATCACAGTGGTTGGTTATGTTGTGTTATGTTCTCAACTTTTATAGCACTATTGCACGAGCGTATCATGCAGATAAGTCGCCATTGTAGATTACAGGGTTTGGAACTGGATTGGTGTTTAGCTTTCTCCTGGTAGTGTGCAGAATACTATCCAGGACCGTAAACACCAGTCAGTAGGGGTTACGGCTCTATCTGGACGCCAGCTTGATTTAACAGCATGTAATCTGGTATATATGAGTTGTTTTTAGCAATAGAGCCTTACAATCAGTTTGTGGAGAACAATCAATAGCTTTGGCAATAGCCTGAGTTGTTTGGAAGTGTCTATGAGATCCCTTTGGTAAACAATCTAATTAAATGTAGCCCATTCTTGCCACTGAATGTTCCACTTGGTGGTGAGAGGTCTAGCTGGGTTTTTGTCTCCCTTGTTACTTGGTGATTCTATTTAGATTCATATTAAAGCTACTGTAGCAGGTTTCCATACGGCCCTTAGAGTTAGCTGCCCCCCATATTCCCTCCATTACCCCCTTTCTCCATTTAATCCTCCTGTTTCAGTCTCCTACCCCCACTGTCTCTCCATAACTATATATTTTATTTCTCTTACATTAGAGGTTCCTTCTCCCCTGCCTAGTCCCTTACTTTATACTTAATCTTTGTTGTTATGGGGGTAGTAACATCTCTATCAAAGGCTTAAAAATCTAACAGCCGGCATAGAATACATTCCATATTTGTCTTCTCAGTGCTGGGTTTCCTCACTCAGGATGATTTTTTCCCCTATCCTTTTATCTGAAAATTTCAATTTTTAAAAGCTGAATACCATTTCACTGTGTAAATGTACCACATTTTCATTAGCCATTCATCTGTTGATGGACATCTAGGTTGTTCCCAATTTCTAGCTATTATGAATAGAGCAGAAATGAAGAGGGATGCATGAGCAAGTGCCTCTGTGGTAGGATGTAGTCCTTTGGGTCTCTCTAAGAACGGAATAGCTACATCTTAAGGAGACATATTCCCAGCTTCCCGAAGAACTGCCACCCTGATATCCATAGTGACCATACACGTTTGCACTCCTGCCAGCAATGGATGAATACTCCCTTCACGCCGTGTTGTGGTTTGAAAGAAGATGGCCCCTAAAGAGGGCGGGACTATTAGACAGTGTGGCCTCATTGGAGGAAGTGTGTCACTGTGGAGGTGGGCTTTGGGGTCTCATAGATGCTCAAGCCAAGCCCAGTGAGACAGTCTACTTCCTGTTGTTTTCTGATCTAGATGTAGCCAGCAATGTTGCCTGTACCCCACCATGCGCCCCCCCCCCCCTGATGGTAAAGGACTAAACCTCGGAAACTTTCAGCTGCTACCTCAATGAAATGTCTTCCTCTATAAGAATTGCTGTGGTCATGGTGTCTCTTCACAGTAATAGAAACCTTAGCTGAGACACGGACTCCACATCCTCTACAGCATGAGCTGCCATATTGATCTTCGTCATTCTTACTAGTGTGAGATAAATTCTCAAAGTGCTTTTGATCTGTGTTTTCCTGGTGACTAAAAATTTATGAACTAAAAACATAAATTAAATGTTTCTCAGCCAATGTGTTTCATCTTTTGAGAATTCTCTATTTACTTCTGTACCTCATCATTTAAAAAGTATTTATTTGTTTAAGTACTTTATGCATATGGGTATGTACATTTGCACACTAGAAGAAGGTATTGCATCTCATGTGACTAGAGTTACAGATGGTTGTGAGCCACATGTGGGTGCTGGGAATTGAACACAGGACCTCTAGAAGGGCAGCCAGTACTCTTAACCTCTGAGCCATCTTCTTCAGGCTCCCTGCACCCATTTTTTAAGTGGGTTATTTGATTTTGTTTTGTTTTTCAGGACAGGGTTTCCCTGTGCAATAGCCCTCCCTGGCTGACCTGGAACTCACTATGTAGACCAGGCTGGCTTCAAACTCAGAGACTCTTCTTTCTCCTCTGCCTCCTGAGTACTGGGGTTAAAGGCATGTGCCACCACCACCTGGCAGGTGATTTGTATTCTTGATGCACAGATTTTTGTTGTTCTTATTTTGTTTTTAGTCTTTATATATTTTAGATATTAACCTCCAATAGATGTGTAACTGGTAAAGGACTTTTCCCATTTTTTCATTTTTATGAGGTACCATTATTAATTAGTTGGTTTTAGTTCCTGCACTATTGGTGTTCTATTTAGAAAGTCTTTTCCTGTGCCAGTGAGCTCAAGACTATCCCCCAATTTTTCTGCTATCAGATTGAGAAATACATAAGGACTTATGTTGAGGTCCTTGATCAATTTGGAGTTGAGTTTTGTGCAGAGACACATGGATCTATTTGCTTCCTTCTACACGCAGCAATCCAGTGCAACCAGCAACATTTGCCAAAAATGCTGTCTTTTTTTGTAGTGTATTTCTGGCTTCTTTTTAGAAAATGAGTGTTCATAGAGCCTTTAATTTGACTCCATCGATCAGCACGTCTGTTTTTGTACCAATACCATGCTGTTTTTATTACTATAGCTCTGTAGGAAAGTTTGAGACTGGGAACAGTGATACTTTTAGCAGTTTTTGATTATTCAAGATTGTTTTAGCTATTCTGGTTTTGTTTGTCTTTGTGTGTGTGTATAAAGTTGAAAATTGTTTTTTTCAGTTTTGTGAAGAATTGTGTTGGGATTTTGATGGAGATGGCTTTCAATCTTCTTTTTGACCACATCCTGCTGTAGATAAATGAGCGTGGGGGAATCTTTCCATCTTCTGATATCTTCTTCAAAGCCTTAGAGTTTTTATCAAGTCTTTTGCTTGCTTTGTTAGAGTTACCCCAAGGTATATAGTGAGGCTACTCTAAAAGGTGGTGTTTCCCTAATTTCTTTGCCTGTCATTTGTGTATATGAAGGCTACTCATTTTTGTATAATTTTTTAGCCTGCTACTTTGCTGAAAATGTTTATCAGATATGGACGTTTCCTGGTGGCATCTTTAGGGCTCTTATACCATCTGCAACTAAAGATACTCACTTCTTCCTACTCAGTGTGTGCCCCTTGGTGTCTTCCAGTTGTCTTATTGCTTCAGCTAAGACTTCAGGTACTGTATTGGGTAGGTGTGGAGAGAGGACAGCCTTGCCTTTCCTGATTTCAGTAGAATTGCTTTGAGTTTCTCTCCATTGAAGTCAAGGTGGGCTGTGGGCTTGCTATAAACTGCCTTGGTTATGTTGACATGTGTCTGTTGTAGCCCTAATCTCTACGGGACTTCTATCATCGAGGAGTGTTGGATTTTGTCAAAGACCTTTTCTGCACAAATGAGATGATCATGTGGTTTTTGTCTTTCAGTATGGTTACATGGTGAATTACAGTTAATGATTTATGCATGTTGAACTATCCCTGCATCTCTGGGGTGAAGCCTTCTTGATGTGTTCTTGGGTTTGGTTTGCAAGTACTTTATTGAGAATATTTGTATCTATGTTCATAAGGAAAATTATTCTATAATTTTCTTTCTTTGGTTAGTCTTTGTGTGGTTTGAGTATCAGGACAACTATGGCCTCATAAAGTGAATTTTATTTTTTTTTTCTTGTGGATAATTTGAGGAGTGTTGGCATTAACTCTTCCTTGAAAGTCTGACAGAATTCAGTGCTATAACCATTTGACACTGGTCTTTTGCTTGGGAGAGTTTTAATGGCTGTTTCTATGTCACTGGGGCTTATCGGTCTGTTTAAATTGCTCATGCTATCTTTAATTCTGGTAAGTGGTACTTATCAAGAAAATTATTCATTTGTTTTAGATTTTCCAATGTGATGGAGTACAGATTTTTAAGCTATGTCCTTATGATTCTCTGGACTTCCTTGGTTGTTATGTCCCCCTTTTCATTTCTGATTTTGTGAGTTTGGATGGTCTCCCTCCGCCCTTTAGTTAATTTGAATAAGGGTTTGTCTGTCTTGTTGAGGAACCAACTCTTTGTTTCATTGATCATTTTCACTGGTTTCTGTCATAAGTTTGGTTATTCCTGCCATTCACTTCTTTTGGTTGTTGTTTTTTTTTTTTTTTGCTCTAGAGCTTCCAGGTGCATTGCCAAGGCAACCCCGTCTAGCTGACCTACACTTGGCCTTGTATGGTCTGCACCTGTGGTCTTAATCAAATACAGAAGAAATATATTTGAATAGAAAGTTAAGTTGCCACTGTCCTGTCTTGTATTTAGTCCTGTGGTAGTTGTATCTATGCTGAAATCAAACATTATTATTCTTTAGCCTTACACACTAAATAATACAGTTTAATATATAGTTACACAGCATTACATTATATTAGGTTTACATGTTAGAGAATGTGTAGGTTCCGTGAAAATACTGATGTGTGAGATGCGAATTTTAGTATCCATGGAGATCCTGAAACAAGTTATCAGTGGGTGGCAAGGGACAGACAACTGTCCTAAGATCCATTTGGAAGACCAAAAAGTAGCAAAATCTGTTGTTTGGGGAACCTTACTGCAGAATGGCTGGGAATAAGCCAGTCTTTTCGATGGCCCAAATGTGAACAGCCGAAGGCTTTCTCCAACACTCTTTTATTCCTCCTGGGTATAGTCTGCGGGGGAGGGGGGTAGGAGACACAGATGGCAGCTTGCATTTCGGGAGTTGATGAAACAAGAGAGTTGGCGAGTCCCACTGTAGAGCACAGACCTTCTCTCTCTTTGTCAAACAGATTTCTTTAGAGCAAGAACACCTTGGACAGGGGGAGAAGAGGGTCTTAGTCTGTATCAGAGACAGATCTGTCATCGGCTGGCTGGCCTGAGCTCTGCCGAGGTCCTCCAGGATGGTTGGTCCCTGTCAGCACCATCTGTGGGGTCCAGAGTTCGCCTCTTCTGCTCCACATAGGCGGCACTCACTGTTAAGTCAAGTTCTAAGACGTACTTCTATCTCCACTCTCCGCCCTCTGTTTTTGAGTTTACACTTGATTTTCTATCTTTCTGTCTTCTGTGTGGGTTTTCCAGACAGATAGGTAGTCAGTCTGTAAATTTAGTTCTTTTTCTGTTTATTTATAATGCCCCTGTTTATGTGTGTATGCTCATTCATGTACCACTGCATAACATGCTGGTTCAGAGGTCAAGGGACAATCGACAAGAGCTGGCTTTCTCCTACCATGTGGGTCACAGGGACTGACTCACCCTTACCTGCAGAGCTATCTCACTGGGCCAGTCTGTAATTTGTAATGAATGAAGTGGGCACTGTCCAGATGTCCAGGCTTAGCAATGCCACAGCTTTGGTTGACTGTTCCCTCTGTCTCCCTCCCTGCTACCTTTTCCTTGGCACAGCCATGTCTGATCTCATTTTTGGACTTTTGCCAAGTTCCCAAACTGGTATCCTACATCCAGACTCTCCCCTCCACCCCCTTGAAGTGCCCATGAAATGACTTTTCTATCTCACTTAGAAGCCTACATGAATTAATAGCCCTTCTGTCAGAAGTCCCGATCTGGTCATAGACACAACTCTTCAGCCCTGCCCTTACCTTCCTCTGGGCCACACACTCCTGACACCCAAGTACAGAGTGTTACAGCTGAGCACACGCTAGGGCTACAAATCTGTCTCAGTCTGCACCATCTTGTCTTCTGTAGCCCATGCTGTCCCCTCAGACCGCTTCACCTCCTCTTCCTTTCTGTATTTAGAAAACTCTGACGTTTAAAATCCATCTGGCTTTTAAAGACTTTCACCTCTTTTGAGGACTTAGGGAATTTTTCCACTGTGAGGGAAAACACTTGATTCCTAGGAGACGCCCATATCACGCTGTGTTAGGACATTTATATCAGGTTTGTTCCCACAGTCATACTCAGACCCATTCATCTGCTTGTCTTAAGGAAAATAAACATTCATTCTCTTTCTCCGCCATGACCTTGGCACTTCTCTGGGTCACACCCTGGGCCTTTTCTCCTTTGTATCCATCATAACATTCCCTTCTATTCCAGGGGATGAAGCAAGCATTTGGTAAGGTTTAGTTAAGTGGATGAACAGTTGAACATTCCCCAAATTTGAAATACTCATCAGTAAACTAGACCAGAAGAGTTAAAGTGTTAAGCAAGCAAAGTCTTTAATAAGCCAAAGGCCATCAAATGATAAGAATACATTGGAATCAAATATTCTTGACAGCACAGGACAAAAATAACTTGGAGCTGTATTTTATACTTACATACACACACAGTCCTTTATTTTTACCAGCTGGGCAAGAGAGATACTTCTGACTTTCATCATCAAAGAAAAAAAGGATCTGATTCGCTAGAAATAAAAAACATTTGTACAATACAGTGTCACAGAAGGGAACAATTATCCTGCCAAGCACAGCTGATAAAAGCAAACCTTCAAAAGCACATTCTTCTTAAAAACAGGAAGGTCAGGCTCCAGATTCTTCTCAGAGGTCAGGAGACATGAATACAGTTTACACTGGAAAAACTGGTGCCCAGATTCATTCACATCTACTCAACATTCAACAGAGCTTCATTCTTTTTTTTTTTTTTTTTTTTTTTTTTTGAGACAGTCTTTCTGTGTAGCTGCGGATGTCCTGGAACTCATTCTATAGACCAGCCTGGCCTCAAACTCACAGAGATCCACCTGCCTCTTCCCCCTGAGTGCTGGGGTTAAAGGTGTGTGCCACCATTGCCCAGCTCAGAGTTCTATTCTTAGGTACATATTACCAGTAACTAAAATTAGCAATTCTGTTGAATGTGTCCTATGAGACTTCACAGCAATAAGTCTTTAATATGAATTATTTCATCCCTAAGCCCAGAGAGAGACATTTGTTATTAGTCTTTCTATGGATAATAAAACTGAAGCGTGGGGAAGCTGGGTACTTTAGGATGTCAGAATATAAGCACGGGTTTGTCTGACATCAAAAGCATAATACAAAGTGCTTAGTGGTTTAGAGAACTTAAGGCTCTTCCAGAGGACCCCGGATCTACTCCCAGCACTCACATGGCAGCCCACAACCACTTGTAACTCTAGTTACAGGGGATCCAGTGTCTCTGCAGGCACCTTCATGCTTGTAGTACACACAAATGCATGCACACATACATGTAAATTTAAAAATATAAAGCATAATACAAAAGTGTGTGCTATGTGCTGAGGGTAGTCATTACAAACTAGACTGTGGTACAGATTGAATAAATACAATGTAAATCATTTTTTTAGAGGTCACTGCATCTGTGGTGGCCCACATCTGTAAATCCAGCATTCAGGAGGCTGAGGTAAGAAGGTTACTAGGAGTTTGAAGCCAGCCTGGGCTACTTAATGAGTTCCAGGCTAGCCTGGGCTACACAGTGAGATACTGTCTCAAACAAAGATATATCTATTAAGACATTAACAATTTAAATAAAAGGTACATGCGTGTTAACAAGATACAATGTATTGTAAACTACATTGGTTAATCCTTTCCTCTTGGACCCACAATAAATTTTTCATCTAATTCAAGAGCATTACTTCACACACTCTCTAGCACTGGGTCTGTCTTGTCGCTGTAAAACTTCCGTTACGTCTCTGGTTTCCATCATCGCCATCTCACAGCCACTGAGGCTGTTCCTTTCACCTCTCTGTTCTCTCTATAATTTCTGCTGCTCTGTTTTTGAGTTCACAGGTTCTCCATTCTTCTCGATTTGCTGTTGAGACCATCTAGCAAACTTTTCATCCCTGACCCTGTGCTTCTTAGCTGGCCATTTCAGTCTGCCCCTTATGGCTCTGTCTCCACTGATAGCTCCTACCCTTGATCTCATGGTCCTCAGGCCACTGGAACTCATTCTGTCTTTACAGTGAGTGCTCTGAAGTCTTTCTTGAATTTAACACACAGGCTTACCCATAGTTCCTTTTCCTTGAGTTCTGTTTTCTGTAAGAATGGGTCACAGTTTCCTGTTTCTTTGCCTGATATCTTACAATTTTGAGTTGGAAACTGGACCATGTCCATAGGATGTTATAGAATCTCTCAGATCTGATAAATGTTTGCAAGTTTTTGTGTGTTGGTTTGTTTGTCTAAGTAAAATGTCTGGATCTGAACTGTGGGATGAGTCTCCCTGCAGTGTATGTGGCTGCAGTTGCTGTCTTGTGTGTGTGTGTGTGTGTGTGTGTGTGTGTGTGTGTGTGTGTGTGTGAGGGTTGTTGGATCCTCTGGAGTTGCAGACAGCTGTGAGCTGCCATGTGAGTGCTGGGTCCTTTGGAAGAGCAGCCAGTGCTCTTAGCTGATAAGACACTTCTCCAACCCCACTGCTGACGTCTTTAGTTGCCTTTATATTCCAGTTTTAATTTTTGACCTATGAAACCTGCTCCCCTCTCCCAGAAGGTGGCTCCTATATCTACAAGGTCCATAATGTAGATGGACTTGTACGGGTCTGGGAACCATAATTAGTTTGGGACAGTCTTCCTTGGCTTTTACAGTTTTGCAGATATTCAGGCCTCCCTCGTCATCTAGGGGAGTGTGGGATTTACTTGGTCCTACAGTGTCTTTGCTTTCCAGGCTCTCCCATTGAACTGTAGGCTCCTGTTGGCCTGGCCGAGTCTCCATCCTCACATTAGCAAAGGGAAGGAGTGACAGATGCCCCAACTTGTTTTTTTATGCTCATCATATTTCACTTAAAAACTATCTCTTCTCCCTGATCCAAGTTCTCTGTCCCTTCTGGAAGCTTACGGCCTGCAGGAAGGTGGCAGAATCACTGTCAGCACCCTAAGCTACAGAAATTGCTTTGTTTTTAAATATTTAAAATCTATTCTCCAATAATTTCATATGTGCTGGATATATCTTGATCATATCCAGCAGTTTTTTGGGTTTTTTGGTTTTGTTTGGTACTTGGATTGATCAGAGGGCCCTGGATATCTCAGCCAAGTGCTCTACCACTGAACAACAGCTTCAACATTGTTTTTACCTTTTATTTTGAGACAGGGTCTCACTAAATTGCTCATGCTGGCCTTAAGCTCATAATCTTTCTGCCTTCCTTTCCTGAGTATATGAGACCACATTCTTCCTACCACAACAGAGCCCTACACTCCAGCAGGTTCAAAAGAAATGAGTGCTTTTCAATTATTTTTCTCATTTGGTACGTTTCTGAAACCCCTGGGTAATTGGTATTTTTTTTTAACTTTTTTTTTGTATATTACACTTATTTGGGGGGAAGAAGGCTCACTGGTCTCTTTATATTGTCATAGCCTAAAGTTTCTCTGGTTCTCTGATCATGGAAAGTGATCTTTGAAGATGTAGCAAGAATTGGAAAATTGTATAATTGACCTGATGTGGAAAAATCTGTTTGGGGAATTGTGTATCGGGAAAACAACCCAGCTCAAACAGCAAGCCAAAGAATGTGCTCACAATTGTCATGGCGACATGGTTTGTAGTGGTGACAAGTTAGAAATAAATTTGCAGCATTTGGAAAGCAGCTAAGCAAATTGTAATATCATTATGATAAAAATATTATGCAGAATTTATACATAATTCTGTGTAGACCATAACAGTGTAAATCTTTGAGTTCTATATCCTGGCTAGGATGCTGTGTTTATACATTCTGAAGGGGAGTGTCAATGTATCTTAGTAGTGTAGGGTGCTTGCCCTTCACACACAGGCCCTCAGAATCACACAAACGGTAAGAGAGGGAAGGAGAGAAGTCAATTTTCAGAGATGGTTTGGTAGAGATTTTAAATATTTTCTACAAAATGACTTAAATTCTTGACTTAAAAGTGGACACATTGTGTTTCCCCATGCTTAAAATAGTTGGAAGTATCTGGCCTAGCTTAGCCCTGAGGTCCAGACTCCAGACTGTGGAGCTGCTTAGTTCCAAATAGTCACACAAAGTCTTATATTAACTACAAGCTGTTTGGTCTATGGCTCAGGCACATTACTATCTAACTCTCAGATGTCAAGTCAACCCACATTCCTACTTATGTTTAGCCAGTTGTCTTGGTACCTTTTTGTTCCGTGCAGCATTCTCATCCAGCTTCCTCTGCATCTGACTGTATCTGCTGCTCTGCTCTTCTGCTTCCCAGAATTCTCCTAGTCTGCTTGTCCCGCCTCTACTTCCTGTCTAGCTACTTGACCAATCAGCATTTTATTAAACCAGTGGGAGTGACAAATATTTACAGTGTACGAGAGCATGGTCCCACAGCATAAAATATTTGTGTGTGCATGAGTTTCATGCACATAAAGCCTCATAGCCATATCACCAGATTTCAAGTCAGTACTATGTATTGTTTATTGCTTTGCTATTATTAATGTGTATGATTACCACTTTGCTCACTTTTTGCCTTCCATCTGTGTGTTTGGTAAAGTAAGTACAGCTGCCTTCTGGTTATTACTCCCTAGGATTGCTGGCATGAGGAACTATTCTCTCCCCCTCCACTGTTTGTGAAATTTGCTTCTTATAGTAAAATCTGTCAAGAGGAAAACCTCCCTTTAGTCAGTCCATAAGGGTACTGGGACCTACTTATTTAGAATTCTGAGTACCTGCTTATTTTGTTACACTTGTGCAAGTCATTGAGAAGCCTGTTGTAAATTGTCCTTTCGTGGCTGATGAATATGAGGACAGTGTAATACACTCCTCTATTCCAGCTCTTGGAAGGAAGAGGCAGGAGGATCATAAAGTGAAGACCAGTCTAACCAGTGGCTTTGAAGGCAGCCTGTGCTATGTGAAACTTCATCTCAAAATAACAGGATCACAAGGCCTTCTACCGGCCAAAGGAATAAACCCCTTCCTTCACCCCTACACCCAACACATGCACACTCCACACATATACACACCCACAATGCTTCCTTTAGGAACAATACAAATGCTTCTTTTGGCTCACAGTAGAGGTGTGTCCTGATAAAGCCTTAGTAACTTGAAGATATGGTGGGTGGAAAATGCTGTGTTTATACAAAATGGAATACGTCCAGCCTCAGCAGCATAGGCCTGTTAAATGTCTGTTGTTTCCCTTCATGATCATGGGATTGGATGGAAGCTCTGGTATGCTGTGTACTACAAGAGAGAATTATGCTGACCCAAAGGCCCAATAAAGCTCAGTTCCACTGGGTGTATGTCACTTCTATACCTTGGACAAGTAGACAAACCTAAGTCAAATCATCTGGAGTCAGGAACCAATTACGTAATTGAGATTGTACAAAATCAAGTATTGGGAAAGAGAGAGCCTAACATCTGACACATCTCAGAGAGGCAGAAATATGCATTCTTGGCCAATAGTGTTTCTTCTGAACCAAAAAAGCAACTGTATTTCATTAAGCCTGTGATTGAGAAGAATGACTCACACAATGACACATTAAAAATACACATCTTAAGTCATAGCCCTCATAACCAAATGGAGCCAAGCATGGCAGCTCATACCTGAATCCTTGCACCCAGGAGACTGACGCAAGAGGGTTCTGAGTCTTGGGCCAGCTTGACTTTCATAGCTAGAATCCATCTCAAAAAGAAAAACTTGACAGACTTTGCTTTAATCCATAATTAGGAAATGTAGTAAGTACTTCTTATGTGCAAACTCTTAAATGCCTGGAGCTTTAAAAGGGACTATTTGTCATCAAAATGCGAATGTGTAGAACTCTGAGTATAGTACTTGTAAGTACACATTGAAATCAAATAGGTTTCTAGAGCGTTAAGATGATGTCTTTGGGAGTGAATGGCTTATTTGTTCAACTACATGTATGGAACATCCCCATTCCATGGTCCATTTTAAGCACTGGAAGAGCATGCTGAGCAGATACAGGAAGGTTTTGATGTCATGGAACTTTCTTTCTTGTGGGGGAAGATGCATGATTAGAAAACATATGTTGCAGTGGTAAATATGATAAAGAGCCAAAGGCAGACACTGGGGTGTAGACTGGGGTAGCATATCCGTTACACATTGCTGAGGCAAAGATACCTCACAAAAACAACTAATGGAGAAGGGCTTTATTCCACAGTTTAAGGGTCGCGTCCACCATGGTGACAGGAGCTTAAAGAGGTAGCTAGTCATGTCTACCCACAATCTAGGAACAGAGAGTGATGAGGGCCAGCTCTCAGTTAGTTTTTGCCTTTTAACAGAGTCTGGCACTCAAGTTCAGAGAACAGCATTATCCATTTTTACGATGGTCTTTGCACATCAATGAACCTAATGGTGGGCGTGGGCGCATCTAGAGGCATATCTCCTAGAGATTCACATAATGAACACTAACCATCCCTAGCAGGAAGGAAGGTGTGGCAACCTTCCTCCTTCCTCCAAGGAAGACCCAGTACTAATGGTTCTCTCTCACCTCCTAATAATGTTATCAAGTTGTGAAACCATCAGTGGTTAACCCATTTATGATGTCATAGCTCTTATGATCCGATCACTACCCTGTAAATCCATCAACAGGCAAATAAGCCTCCAGTATGTGAGTATGGGTTCAAATCATAACAGGACATGACGTAATCTGATTAATCTGACATACTTCAGAGGAGCTAAGTCTGTTTTGGGTTAGTCTGGTTAGGTTTTTGCTTTTAAGTCATAATCTCTTTGTGTAGGCCAGGCTAGCCTAGAGTTTGTGATCCTTCTTTCTGCCTCAGCTTCTTGAGCACTGAGATTATAGATTCCATCAGCACAGCTGTTCAGAGGGATGGGTTCTAAAAGGCACAAGGTCCAGAGAAGATGGAGATTTTACACTGAAACACAGAGCCATTGCCAACTGTGAGCCCTAGCTCAAGATCTACATGGATCCTGTCCCCAAGATGTATGTACTCCAGGGGGGCTTAGACACATAGAAGTAAGTATATAAGTAACAAATGATAGTGAGGTCTATGAGAGAAAGGAGGTGGACGAAGGAAAAGTGAGTACTCTGGGGAGTTAGTTGTTGTGGTAGGGATGAACTTTTTGTGAGGCAGTGATGCAGACTATGGCCTGAGAGATAGATGGGCAAGCAGAGAGAAAAGAGATCCATGGGAAGTGGATCCTGGCGGGATCCAAGGAAGGAAGAAAATTTGTGAGTGAGACAGAATCAGGACAGGGAGCAAAGAAGGAAGAACCTGGAGAGGAAGCTGGCATATTCAAGGTTTTGGCTGAAGAGTGAATTTGATGATGGAAAGAAAGTAAGGAGTTGACGTATTTCCTGGGCTATGAAAGCCTAGTGTCAAAATGAGGCCCAAACACACGGCAAAGTTAGTTCAACATTGCCAGCTGTTTGAATCACCGTACATGGGAGCTCATGGTGATTAGACCACATTGTTAGACAATCTATATGCATTTTCGTGGTTAAATGAGTATATCTGGAATTGCGTAAACTACGAAGGCAGAGCTCAATAAGGCATGCAACCCTGAGAAGCTCTGATGTGCCTCAAACCCATGGTGAAGGAAGCGGATCGTGTATGTATGGGTGCTCAGATCTTTTTGTTCCCTTGGCCTCTTCAACTGCCAGAGGAAGGGGTGAGGGGAGGGCGCCCCTTCCTCTGTCCCATGGTCAGGTTCTGCTCTATATCTGAGACCAGGCTAACTTAAATGCCCAGCCATTGGAGCACAAACCATCCTGTAGGAGACAAAGTTGGCCTGGCCCATCAGTTCCAGTCGTCACACTGGGACCCGAACACCAAGTGTCCAGCTCCCCGATTCTGACTCCTCCATCTGAAAGTGAGGGGCTATCTGGACTTTGAGTTCCCCTGAGATGACAGATATGGGCAAATGTGCAGTGGGCTTGGGGAGGCCGTGGCCTTTCTTCCCATGCTCTTCAGCTCTGTGCCTGGAATCCTTCCTTTTCTGTGAGTGCTTGGAGGCTGTACTGCAAAATCAGGGGACATGAGCTTGTAGATATTTACTAATAAAAACATAGAGGGATTGGCAGTAAGTCAGTAATGGAGGATTTGGCTAATTCGTTTTTTTTTTTTTAGATTTCTTCCTGAAACACAGACTTCAGGAGCAAGAGGTCCAGAGGAGACCAAGTGCCTTTTACACTCGCATGTGTAACCCCTGGGTCTCCCTGTTAGGGGTGAGTAATTTCATCTTGATCTCAGTCAGTGTCCTATGTCCTTAAAAAATGATTCAGGTGAAGAAGGGGTGTGTGAGAGAGAGATTTGGGGGAAGAAAAAGTTTTAATTAGTACCAACATGATTAAATTGCTTGCTTTATTAGAATTAAGATGAGACCACTCAGACAAGATTTACATTTAATCAACTACTCATTTTAATCAATTATCTACTATTTAAGTAATTGTATCTGATAACCCCGGGTTACTAATTTCATGCTGATTTGTTGATCATAAGGAGGAGTGTAAAATAGTGTGATAGTTAATCTCAAATGTCAACTTGATAAGATCTAGAACAGACAGAGAGACAGGCCTTGGGGCGTGTCTGTGGGGCTTACCAGGAAGAACTGCCCATTGTGGGCGGCACCATTCCTTAGGCTGGGATCCTGGACTGAAAAAACTGAGCTGCACACGCATTCTTTACTCTGTGCTCTAAACTATGGGTGCACTGTGACTGGCTGCCTCAGGTTCCTGCTGCTGTGACCCACCCCCAACTCTGACAGACCCTGTGAGACAAAATAGAACCTTTCTCTCTTGAGTGACTTCTGTCAGGATTGTATTTCACAGCAACAATAAAAGTAAGACAGAGTATCTGCTTGCTGATGATATTACCTTCAAAGGTAACCCCTTAAGTTTCCCCAAAACTTGCTTGAGTATGTATATAGTTACTCTTTTCATTCAGAATCCAGAATCAGGAGTCTAGGTTCTGATTTTAAATAATTGACACTAACCGATCACAATTCCACCCCATATCTTTTCACCCCCTGTCCTCATGCTCATTGTCATAACGTGCAATGTGTTTAGTTCACCTTGATGGTTCCTTCAACCTTTAACATTTTCAACAATGGTTAAAGCTCAGGGCTAAAGTCTGGCAGTCTCTTAACAATGGGCTCCTACAAAATTAAAACAAGTTACACAGTTCTAGCATGTAACTGCACAGAATAAATATTCTCATCCCAAAGGATAGGAATGGAGGCATAACAAGGAATGATCTGAGCAAAGCAGCTCAAAAACCAGTAATGCAAACATCAAATCCTGCAGTCTCACATCTACCATCTTGGGGCGATGGAGTCATATAGACTTGAAAAGGTTTGGAGCCCTACCCAGATAGCTTCTTTGCCTGTGGGAACTTAGTCTTTTATTCTTGGCCCTGTGGTCCTTTTGGCCTGGAGCTCTCCTTAGCAGATAGCCCAGGTCCAGGCATCTCCAGTACCCTGGGATCTTTATAGTAACATAAGCTTCACCTCCTAGTTTCACATCAGGGACTCTCAAGGCCTTGGCTGGGATCCTGGACTGAACCTTGGTCCAACCTTGCAGCATATTAGCAAGTCTCAGTGTCTCTCTGGCACCGTGGCTCAAGGTGCCCCAATACCCTCAGTCGTGCATCTTTCCTTCACAGAGGACCAGTGCCACATTGCTGATTCTGCCAAATCCTGCTGCCAGCTAGGGATGCAGCCTGGCCTCCTTGGGTCACAGTTGGGCTACTCCTGGGAAACCGTGTCTCTAGGCAGGTGCCTTTGAAGAATGAGCAACCTCCTTCCGGGGCAGTCCCTATTTCAATCTAGGCTTCTCTCTTTTCCAATAAGTTCGCCTTTTCACAAAATGGACTCTTCAATGGGTGGGATCTTGCCTTCAGGATCTTTCCTGTCGTCTTTAACAGCTATAGCCTCACTTTCGGCATGTTCCTTGGTCTCATCGTTTAACTTGCTAAACTCTTACTCTCCACAAACCACACTGTATTTCTACCTTTATGCTCAACTTGTTATACTTTTTCACTGTAGACCTGAAAAAGTGCAGCAGAAAGTCACCAGACCAAAGCCTGGGTGCTCTCCTGTCTTGAAATTCCTCTACCCCCCCCCCAAATTAATCTGCCATATTTACATTCAACTTTACTTACTATATTTAGGTCCTTAGGGCATGGACAAATGGAGCCAATTGTCCAAAATGTCACATGAATGTCTTTTAGCCCAGTTGCTGACAGAGTCCTTGTTTTCACTGGAAACTTCAGGAGCTGGGTCTTCACTCTACATTTCTATTGACATCTTTGTCTTCCAAGTTTGTACCAGAATGGCCCATTCAGAGGCTTTATTATCACAAAGTTCCAAATGCTCTTGCATTCTGCCTGCGATGTCAGTTCCAGAGTGCTGAGAACTATGTGGTCAGGTCCATCACAGTGACAACCCCACTTCTGGTACAAGTTTTCTGTCCTGGTTAAGTTTCTTGTTACTCTGACAAAAGCAACTGAAGAGGAAAGGAGCTGATTTTGGCTCATTTTCTGAGTGAGCAATCCATCACTACGGGGAAATCCTGCTGCAGGACCTTAAGTAGCTAGTCACTTTGTATCCACAGACTGAAAACAGAGGAAGACAAGTACCTATGCTCAGCTGGCTTCCTTTTCATGCATAGCCGTTACACTGGCTATCCACACTTTAATTAATCTAATCAAAATCACCTCTCACAGTCATGCCCAGGGGCTAACCTAATCTAAATATATTCCTCAGATAGCCTAGAGTTTTGCCTCCTGGGTAATTCCAGATCCTGTCAAGTTAGCAGCCAACACTAGCCACTGGTCTTAGTTTGCTTCCTATGGGTGTGATAAACATTATGACCAAATGCACCTTGGGGGAGAATCTTACATCTTACAGCTTATAGTCTACCACATAAAGAAGTCAGGGCAAGAACTCAAGACAGGAAATGATGCAGGAGCTGAAGCAGTGACCATGCTGACTGGCTTGCTCCCCATAGCTTGCTCCACCTGCTTTCGTATACATTCCAGAACCATCTGCTCAGTGATGGTACCACTAGCAGTTGGCTGAGCCCTTCCCCATTAGTTTAAATAATAGTTTAGAAAATGCCTAGGAATTTTCTCAATTGGGGTCCCTATTCTCAGATGACCTTAGTGCAAGTTGACAAAAACAAAGCAAACAAACAAAACACCTAACTAGTACACTACCACAGTAAGTAAACTTTATTATTTATTTATTCATTGTAAAGAAACTTTAATTATTTAGACTCTTATTATGAGTATTTTTATTTGTTTTTATTATGCTTACTTCCATTATTTATTTACTTTTATTATAAGTATTATTTTGTAAACAAACTTTAATTATTCAGAGCACAGTGGCTGTTAAGAGACCACCGTCTCCTAAGGTCTCAGGCTTGTGTTTTGATTACCCTGAACAAAACCACTAGCTGACTTTTCTATCTATTTTGTAGGCTGTCACATCCCTTCTCATCATGTTTGTGATCCAGTGGGTCTACACTTTATTTAGCATGGGTGCTGCTATCATTGTATATTTCTACATTGGCCATGCCAGTCCGGGTCTTTACCTTGGTAAGTGGCTAAGGCATTGTGCTTCCTTTTCCCTAACTTTCACTGAAGAGTTGTGTGTTAAAATATATGACATTCACATACATTAGTGAAATGCACTAGCAATGGATTTGAGATTTATAAGGCCCATAGAACTGAAGAGAATGATAATAGTGGTGATAGATCTGGGACTAAAATAATATGTTTAAATAAAGTATACGGATGTGGCATAATGTTATACATCCCTGCACTGTGAGTTAATGCTTTAGTATCGTTTGAAGATACATTGGGTTAAGTTTAAGGCATTTAATATAAAACCTAAGGCACCACTGGATAATTTAGTGAAGAGGTATAGCTAATAAGTAAACAGAAGTTAAGAAGTTAAATGAAAAAGAAACATATTAAGAATTGGAAAGATGGCTCAGCGGGTAAAGGCACTTGATGCAAAACCTGAAAACCTGAGTTTGATCCTCGAACTCACTTGATAAAAAGATAAAACTGACTCCTACAAGTTATCCCCTGACCTACACACAGGCACTGTAGCAGGTGTGTGTCTGTACATGGAAATAAATAAAATAAATAAATATGATTTTAAACATTAATAGCACATCACAGATAAAAAAGACAAGTAACAGAAGGAAGAGTTTACTTTGGTTCAGGGTTCTAGAGGGTGAGAGTCTACCATGGCAGCAAACAGCAGGCATGAGGTGGGAAGTGGATGCTGAGAACTCACATCTTGAGCAACAAGCACAAAGCAGAGAATGGAGGGAGGCTTTAAAACCTCAACGCCTGACCCTGGTGCCCTCCAGCAAGGCCACATTTCCTAAACTTCTCCAAATAGTGCCACTATCTGGAGGCCAAGTGTTCAAGCACTTGTGCATATGGAGGACTTTCTATTCAAACTGCCACGCCAGCGAAACAAATGACCACATCAGAAAATCAGTAAAATCAGTAGGCTTCTGGCCAGACCAGTCGGAATAAGATACACACGGCCAAGACCAGAAATAAAAGAGATTATATCATTGGAGAGCCTATCCATATGAAGAGGAAAATAGCAAAGTATGGTGTGTACACCTCTAATCCCAGAATTCAAGAGAAAGAGGCAGGCAGATCTCTGTGAGTTCCAGGCCAGCCTGGACTGCACGTTATATAGGACAGCCAGAGCTACATAATAAGACCCTGTTTTAAAAACCAACAAACAGAAACAAATACAAAAATAGGAAGTGTCTTCTTTCTATGAACACTTTATAAACAAGTGGCTAATGCTCTGGATACTCGGAATTCTAGGATCAGAGGCTATTAGGTTAAGGGCCTAACTGATGCATTACAACACAGAGAAAGACATCTCGAAGCAGATATGGAAGCAGAGACAAAAAAGACAAGGAAGGAATGGAGGAGAGATGAAATGATCTTTTTATCAAGAACCCACTCCCTAGATAACTAATCCACTCCCAGGGTAGAGCATCATTTCAGTTAAGAGCATAGAGCCACCATAGCCAAACCATCTAAAGATACCCTGCCTCTCAACACTTAAGTCCCCACACATGGACATGTGTTTGGGGGACACCTTCAAACCATAGCACATAATTTATAGTTTTACTCAAATATAAAACCATTTTAAAGATGTATAAGCAGCTGAGTAATTTCACTCCATTGTGTGAATGTGGCACATTTTTATCACCTATTCATCAGTTGATAGATGTCTAGGTTAATTCCATTTCTTGGCTATTGTGCATTAGCACAATGGCATATTATTCAGATATTAAAGGTAAAATTATGGAATGTACAAGTAAATGAATGAAACTAGAGTCATTGTTGTGGTGATATATTGCATATCTAACAAAGTTTGCCCAAAAATCAGAGGACAGAGTCAGCCACAGATTTAGTCTTGAAGATGAGGGAGTGGTGACCCACATCTTTAATTTTAGCAGAAACAGAGGCAGAGACAGATATGCATTTGGATCTCTGTGAGTTCCACACCAAACAGAGCCAGGCAATAGTGGCACATACCTTTAATCCCAGCACTCAGGATCCCAGGCCTCTGCTTTCTGCACTTGGGAAGCACACACCTTTAATCCCAGGAAAGCTGAACCAGGAAGTGAGATATCTGGGCAGAGAAAGAAAGATAAGGCAGGAGGAAGCAGAAGTTCAGCCCCTCCCTCCCTTTCAGCTGAGGACTCAGAGGCATTCAGTTTGAGGATGCTAGCTGAGAAGTGTCTACGGCTTGTTCCTCCGTCTGTGATCTTTCAGCTTTTCCCCCAATATCTGCTCCAGGTTTTTATTATAAGACCAAGTAGAATTTGTGCGATATACGAAGTAAGGCAATCCAGACTGAGAAAGACAAGTGTTGCGTGCTTTTTCTTATATGTGGATATTAGCTTGGAATCTTTAGATGTGTATGATTCATTTAGAATGCTCATAGAGATTAGGAAACAGGAAAGGGAACAGAGAATGCCACAATGTAACAGAGGAAGAGAGATTAATGGAACAGGGAAGATTAAATGCTATCAGACGTGGGGAGGGCAGGGTATAGGAAGGAATATGGTGAAAGATTATTAACACTTTTGAAAAAGCCATTTCCCACTACTGTTGAAGCTTATAAAATATACATATACACATATAAAAATATCTCAAAATGGAGTTACTCTATAATGGGAGATAATACTCCAACAAGATATCACATGCTAGCAAATAAAAACCTCAGAATGGGTTACCTCTTTTTGAATCCTTAGCCAGTAAGGTAACACAGATTCCCTCCAAATATTACAGGTAATTTTCACTATCCTGGTTACTCTCTAGAATTTGGCTGGCTTTCATGGTGCTGGAAGGTGCTATACATGATTCTGGAGGAGAAAAGTAACTGTCAGTCCCAACCAGCTGTGAACCTGATGAGCTGCAATAGTATATGACCTGGCAGAATATGCCCACTAGTGCCATAATGGCACAAATGTTATGGGAGTAACCAACCACTTTCTGCCTGATCTAAGGCCCATTCCATGAGATGGAACCCATATGTGGCGCTGTTAATTGATCCAAGAACCTGTGGATAGATAGGTCATCAGTTCCAAGGGAGAGCCAATGCTATTATATAGACATAGCATTAGGACACCCGTAGATCAGTGCACCTATCAACTCTCATCAGAGAAACTTTTTCTTGAAGTAGATGGCAATGAACACAGAGACACTCAACTGGTCAACATCTAGAGAATAAGAGACTGTGGTGTGCTTATCTCTAAATGGGCCATACATAACACCTTCCTCACTCAAAGACTCATGATCTTCTCCAAACAGGGAAGAAAGATTGTAAGAGAGGTAATAGAAGACTTCAAGGAAAGAGACATAACATGGCATTTGCACATATGTACTCACAGTGATTATGAGTATAGACAAGACATGTTGCAAGCTCAAACCAGACAAATTTCCAACATGGACAGAGGGAGGCAGGAACAAAAATCCCACTGCTAGATGCAGCAATATTGGCTACTGGGAGAGGGAAATCTTTTTTTTTAAATTGTTTCTTTTTTTTCCTTTAGATAGGGTCTGACTGTGTAGCTCTGGCTGACCTGGAATTACAAGACAGTCCTTGAATTCACAGAGATATATCTGCCTCTGCTTCCCAAGTTCTGAGATTAAAGGCATAACACCACCATACCCAACCTGAGAGTTTTTTTTAATGGCATGACCTCTGGTAGGTTAACCACACTCTAGAGCAGTTGGACAACACTCAATGGGTTTAAAGAAAATAATCGGAAGTCTAGTGGGTAGAGAGGTACAGGTGGATCTGGAAGGAGCTGAAAGAGCAACAGATGTGATAAACATTCATGGTATGAAATTCTCTAATAATTAATAAAAATATTATTTTTTAAAAAGATATATGGAGAAGGGTCCTGAAGAGATGCTTTGGCAATTTAAAGCACCTTCTGTGCTTGCAGAGGACTCAAGTTCATCTCCCAGCAGCCACATGGGTTGGTTTACAACCTCCTACAACTCTAGTTCCAGGGAATTCAATGTCCTCTTCCAGCCTAAACTCGTGTGAACATACCCACACATGGAGAGTTAAAAATAAAAAGAAATATTTTTAAAAAGATGTGCTAAAGGGCTACTGATATAACTAAGTGGTGGAGTGCTGGCATAGTATGTCCAAGTGTAGTGGGATTGTGTTCTGTCCCATTGTAAATAATTGTCCCACCTACTAGTTTAATAAAAGCGCTGATTGACTGAAGGCAAACAGGAAGTGTGGGCGGGGCTACCAGACTAAGGAACTCTGGGAACAGGAAGAGCAGAGCAGAGATGCCAAAGAGAAGCCAGAAGATGCAGAAGACACCTATGCTGCTCTGAGAAAAGGTACAGAGCCACATGGCTTAACAGAATAAGAGTCATGGGCTAGTTTAAGAGCAAGAGATAGCTAGTAATATGCCAGAGCCATAGATTGATCAGCATAAAATTGATACAAGCATCTATATGTTTCTGTGGGATGGTCAGAACCTCAAGGCTTGGTCAGAAAGGCCAGGCCAGAAACTATATATAACACAAAAGGCCCTTAGTTTAATCCCTAGCAACGCACACACACACATACACTTAGTCAGAAGTTTCTGGCCTGGCCTGTCCCCCAAGTCTGGACCCACTTGCAGCCACTTGGTCTCAAATAATCACACAAGGGCTTCTATTAATTGTAAGCTGATTCCTCTATGGCTCGGGCCTATCACTTGCTAACTCTTATACTTTAACTCATACTCTATTTATGTTTACCCACGTAGCTTGGGACCTTTTCTCAGAGCAGCTTCTCATCCCAGTTCCTCTGTGTCTTGGTGTCATCTGCTTCTGCTCTTCCGCTTCCCAGAATTCAAACAGTCTGCTTGCCCTGCCTCTACTTCCTGTCTATCTACTTGACCAATCAACATTTTATTAAACCGATATTTATAGTACAAAAGCATTGTTCCACAGCATTTCCTCTATTCTTCCTTTTAAAACAAAAATCCCAAATCTGATCTCCTTTATATAGCCTTTTTCATCACCATTATTTATTTAAAAAAAAAACAAACAAAAAACAAAAACTTTCAACCAACACTGTAAACAAAGACAAATATCCGTAATCTATTTTTTGGGAATGTGGGCGTAGTTCTCTAGACTACTTCCTGCTGATTGAGGGCACTGGTAATCTTACGGAAATGCTGAGGAAATTCAGCATTATGATCAAGTCCTGACTGGAGTCGTCTATGAAGCTGAGTCAGTTCAGCCAGTCTCCTTGAAGCTGTTCTGAATGCAGAGCTCAGAGGAAACTGCAACAGAGGTGCTTTGAAATGTTAGGTCATCTGGGCCATCTGTTCACCTCTGAGGTTTTTCAGGAGGTCTTCCGTAACCCAGAATGAATCCACAACCTCTTATTTTCTGTGGAAATAAAAAGAAAACCTCTTCTCTAAAGTAACATATCTTTTGACCTCAATTCTGAAAGTCCAGGCATTTACAAAAAAATGTAAGTTTAATTAATCCAGCATCTTTATAATCAAACATCCCTTGGCAGCTCTTGCTCCTTCCTCAGCAGTCCAACAATTCGAAGACAACATAACATATAGTATCTAGACTCTATGTATTTTCCATCTTTATGTGGTGTGTATATGTGTGTGTGTTTTTAATTTTATTTCTTTTTAAAGGATTTTCTCTATCCTTTTTCCTTTTTCTTCTCTCTCCCAAGCCTACATATATTTTTAAACACATTGTAAACTATTAAGAGGTGGATTTTTTTTTGTCTGAACCTGTCTTTACTATTTATCTCTTTTTCTGATCACACTGTTACTCTACTAAGACATGGCTAAGAGTCTTTGGTCTGTGAGAGCTTATCTTCATGAACCATGTTTACCACCCCAACTCTGAGGAATTTTATGATCCATACTGCCACCAAGTAGAGCATAGCACTGCTCATAAACACCATTTAAGTGTTCGGCAGCAGGGTCTCTTAAAGAGCCTTGAGGTTTTTGCCGAAAAAGCTGAGTCAGGAAGCCTCTCTTAAAGGAGCCGTACCTCTGCTCACCGCCAACAAACGGAAACTTCCTGAGAAAATGCTGCTTCCAAGAAGCCGTACTTGACTCTGTTCCCTTTTGTTTTCTATATGAACAGAAACCTTAAATCTGTCATATGCAGCTTGACTTTGAACCAAGGCTTCTGTGTGTAAGTTTCTGGCCCAGACTTTCTGGCCTAACCCTGAGATTCAGACCCACTCACAGCCACACTGCCACTTATCACCAAATAATCACACAAAGGCTTATATTAATTTTACATTGATTGACCTAAGCCCCAGGCATATAACTTACTAACTCTTAATTCTTAATCTAACCCATGATTGTTATCCGGTTCAGCCATGTGGCTTGGCATCTTTTCTCAGAGCAGGATAGGTGTCCTTTGCATCCAGAGAAGTCTCTGTGGCATTTCTCTGTTCTTCCTGTTCTCAGAGTTTTCTTAGTCTGGTAGCCCCGCCCACACTTCCTGTCTGCCTTTGGCCAATCAGTGTTTTTTATTAAACTAGTAAGCAGGACAATATTTACAATAGAACAGAACACAATCCCACTACATCTGTGAGACTGCAGAACCAGCCATGTTCTAGCTCAAGCCTGCACACCACTGTGTACTACAGCCCACTTGAGAGGCACAACTAGGAAGCTGGTTTTGGCTCCATTTCTATATGTTCTAGAACTCTTTTTTAAGCTTTCTCAGGCTTTATGTAGGTTGTGTGTGTCATATTAGAATACTATTTGTAGTCAAAAGTTTCTCTGTCCTGTCCAGCCAGCCCCAAAGTCCTGCAGCCGCTTAGTTCCAAATAATTAGACAAAGTCTTATATTAATTACAGACTGTTTGGATTATAGCTCAGGCATATTACTATCTAACTTTATACTTTAAGTTAAAATGTATTTCTATTTATGTTTAGCCATGTGCCTTGGTACCTTTATGCTCAGAGCAGCATCTCATCCCACTTCCTCATCTCAATGTCTTCTGCTACTCTGCTCTTCTTCTGCTTCCCAGAATTCTCCTAGTCTGGTTGACCTTTCTCTACTTTCTGTCTAGCTACTTTACCAATCAGCATTTTATTAAACCAATATTTACAGTGTACAAAAGCATAGTCCCATAGCATGCAAGCATACCCACATACACACACACATTCACTCATACACACACACACACATACACACACACATATATACACATACTCACACACACATTTACACACACACACACAATGGGGGACCCTTTCCAGAAAACTATGATGCTCCAATTTAGGATTATGGAAAAGTCCTTAGTGAAATAGTCTGTAAGGCTGGGTCATCTCAGCCAGTCTTTTTGAAGTTGTTTTGGATGCAGAACTCCAGAGGAAATTTCAACAGGGGTGCTCTGAAATGCTGAATCATCTGGACCATCCATTTCCAGTGGAGATCTCTATGAGATGAGGACCAGTTTAGTCTACGTAGTGAGTTCTATGCCAGATAAGCTACAAAATAAGACCCTATCTCAAAAACAGAAAGTAATTAATATCAAGTCCTAACTAAATAAGATCAGAACAATCTAGGCATACTGAAAAAAGTTCTTCAGAATTAAAATAGCTTGGCATATTATTTTTACAGAAATGCACTTTAGATATTTAAAGTGAATACATGTAATAAAATAATGTCTTGAAAAAAACAGTAATGCCATGGCTATGAAGTCCTATATCATCTAATTTTATAGATAGAATATATTTGAACATATATATATAATGATTACATCAATAATTGCTTCATCTTAGGAAATCTAACTATTTTCTCAGAAATCTGATCACAGGAAAATATGAAATAAGATTTCAGGCCAGTGTCTATAACTTAGGTAGTTTACAATGTAAATGATCACAGGTAAGTAAGTTCAAATCACTGTTTTATTTTGTCTTCTTATAGAATATATATTGATTACCTGGATATATTAGGAATCTCCTCTCTGCAATTACATATACTGTGGCAGATCTGTAATGTTAGCTGTTTCACTATAGGAGCCTTACAAGATACCAACACAAGATTTTAGTATAAGCATCTTGAAATACTGCTGATTTCCTGAACATGATCTCACTAGTCAATTTCAGCTCTTCGTGTAATGGAGAAATTCCTTTTCCAAAATTATGCTCGATTCATTTTTCCAAAGTCATACATAATTTCAGATGGGAATGGTGGTATATGCCTGTAATTCTAGCACTAGGAAGAAGTAAAAGACTAAGTTCAAGTTCGGCCTGGACTAGAGTGAACCCGTCTTGGGTGGGGGCTTAAATATAACTGATCATGCCGAGGTGTGGTGGTTTGAAGGAAATGTTCCTCAGAGTCTATGGCATCTGAATATTTGCCCCCCCCACTAGGTGGTGCTGTTTGGGGGCTTACGAGGTGTAGCCTTGCTGGGGGACGTATATCACTAGGCATGCACTCTGAGGTTTCAGAAACCACACAAAGTTTTAAAGCCATATGCTAGTCCCAGTTTGATTTCTTGGCTTCCTGGTTGTGGTCTAAGATGTGAGCTCTCAGGTTGCTGCTCATGACGGTCTGTCTGCTGCCATGCTTCCCTGCAGTGACTGTGATGGACTCTAACTCCTGGAACATACGCCCCAATAAACCCTTCCTTCTCTAAGTTGTCTTGGTCATGGTGTCTTATGACAGCAACAGAAAAGTAATAAGGCATCGTCAACAAAGGAATCTGGACTTTTTTAGACAAGACCTTGCTATGTAGCCTAGGTTTGCCTAGAGTCTCTGTAGACTAGGTTGGTTTTAAACTCTCTTACCTTCTAAGTGCTGGAAATAAAGGTGTGTATCACCACACTCAGCCCAGATAAGGTGTTTTTTTATTTGTTTGATTGAGATGAGGTCTCACTTGATTGCTTGTACTTGCCTGAAATTCAACATATTTATGTATATATAATATATAACATGTTATCATATATGATATATAATATATAATAATATCAGAATAGTTATGTAATATAACCATATGGCTATGTTATATATTTATAAATAGATATTTATGATATATGCTATATTAATATGAGTATATTATTTAACATATAATGTATAATTATATGCCATAATACATTATAAATAAAAATATAAGTACTATTTTATGTATGAACATATATAGTGTGTTGTGTGTATAATAAATATATGATAATGTTATATAAATATATTTCACTATATATTATATTTAAGGTTGAACTTTGATCAGATTAATGTGCCATACTTAAAGGTTCTTTGGCCAATACAAAAAAACAAATAAAAATACCTCACTTCAAAAATTTCTGCGCACTGAACTGTGTTGTTCACTTAACACCGTTAGAAACTTCTAAGTGCCAGATCCTGTGAGGTTATGAGGATGAAAAGCCATGTTCCCTGTTCTCGGGGTGTGTGGTCCTAGTGGAGCAATTCTACAGCACACATTCAACACACACATGCATCGTGAAAATGTGTTTTAATTCCTAGGGCAGGAGCAGCCAGTCCTATTCTTTCTTTACAGGAGGTGCCGCCAAGTCTCCTCCAAAGGTGTTTGGAGCTTAGAAACCAGTTTTTAGGAACTGTACATGGGCATGAGGCAGGCTGCTGCCAGGCTGAGTGACAGTGAGTGTGCTCTTTGGTTTGAGTGGGAAGGCGTGCTTATTTCGTATATGTACATACTTGTAAAAGTTGTGCGTGAGTGTGTTAAGGGACGTGCAAGCCCCTGATGAAACTGAGGTTCAAGATGTCTATGAAAAATCCTCAAAATGTATGTCCATGTCTTCTTCACAGGATCAGCGTCAAACTTCAGCTTTTTCCGATGGATGAAGTCCCTCCTGATACCCTCCTGCAGGTCTGTGCCCACTGGTACAAGGATGGATGAGTGTCCCAGTCTTGGGAGGTGCCCAGGGGTCTTGTTACTGGCTGTGCTTGGGCCTGAGAACTTGACAATGGAGAAACTCTGTGAGGCTGGCATTTGCTCCTCACTGTCCTCCATGACACTCAGCACCCAGCCTGTGCTCCTCACTGTCCTCCATGACACTCAGGACCCAGCATGTGCTCCTCACTGTCCTCCACACTCAGCACCCAGCCTGTGCTCCTCACTGTCCTCCATGACACTCAGGACCCAGCATGTGCTCCTCACTGTCCTCCACACTCAGCACCCAGCCTGTGTTCCTCACTGTCCTCCATGACACTCAGCACCCAGCCTCTGCTCCTCACTGTCCTCCACACTCAGCACCCAGCATTTGCTCCTCACTGTCCTCCATGACACTCAGCACCCAGCATGTGCTCCTCACTGTCCTCCACACTCAGCACCCAGCACGTGCTCCTCACTGTCCTCCACACTCAGCTCCCAGCATGTGCTCCTCACTGTCCTCCACACTCAGTGCCCGGCACATGTTCCTCATTGCTCCATCACACTCTTTCCCAGCTTTGGCTCATCAGAACCTCCTACAGACTCATTCTTCTTTCCTCCACAGCCTTCATGAGCTAAGCCTTTATCTAGAGTTTGAATATTAGGTGACAGGTCACCAGAGCTGATCTCAGTGAGTTTAGAGTCTTAGTCACATCCCCACCAATACTTAATCATGCCCATGATCATAGCCTGAGGAAATGTGAAGCTGCATCTCATGTTTCTCATCAGAACCAAAGCTAGTTGGTGTCACTCAATTGTGACAGACACTCTATAAGCCAAGAATGGACACAGACAGAGAAGCTGTGAGGACTGCTGTGAGCCTGGCATGGAGAGAGAGAGAGAGAGAGAGAGAGAGAGAGAGAGAGAGAGAGAGAGAGAGAGAGAGAGAGAGAGAGAGAGAGAGACTGTTCCCTGCTGCCCCTTCCCTCTGGCTCCTCCCCCACTCTAGTAGAAAGCCCAAACTTCCTCATCCCTTCAGCCTTGGGGTTCTGGGAACTATTCTGTCCTGTGTCCCTTTTCACTGACCATGAGAAGCAAAGCTGCAGGCCAGGCAAGTCCAAGCAGAATGCAGCCAGGGGCTTATTTGGTTTCATTTTGATTTTTGAAACTCTAGATGTGTGGTTTGTGTTTGCCAATATCTACACCTTCCACACCCAGACACTGCTAAGGAAATTTAGGATTTGTTCCCGTTGATTCCAGATGCAAGCATAGAACCTTTTCCTCTCTTTGTGGTTCCCTCTTAGGGGTTTTTTTTTGTTTTGCTTTTGTTTTTGTTTAGTGGTAAAACATACATAACATAAAATTTATCATCCTTATCATCTGTAAGTGCAGATTCATGGCATTAAATACAATCATATTGTCATATAGCCGTCATCACCACTCATCTCCAGAACCAAAACTCCGCGAACATTGAGCCAGCACTACATATTCCTTGGTATCACTTTTTAAGTATTATATGTATTGGAGAAGGGTGTACATGCACATGAGTGTAGTATTAAGTTTCTGGCCTGGACTAGCCCTAAGATCTGGACCAGCAGTCCCAAAGTTCCAAAGAAACACATAGAAGCTTGTATTAATTTTATGCTGATTGGCCTATAGCTCAGGCATATAACTTGCTAGCTCCTTCATCTTAACCCATTTTTCTTATCTTGTTTAGCCGTATGGCTTACTACCTTTTCTCAGAGCAGCATCTTGGTCTCATTTCCTCTGGGTCTGCTGACATCTCTCCTGGTGTCTCTTCTGGAGTCTCTGCTCTTCCTGTTATCAGAGTTTTCTTAGTCTGGTAGCCCTGCCCACACTTCCTGTCTGCCTTTTGACCAATCAGCTTTTTATTAAACCAGTAGGTGGGACAATGTACCAGAATCCCACTACACATGAGTAGAAGTGCCTTAGGAGGCTGGAGTTATTAGATTCCTCTGGAATTGGAGTTACAAGCAGTTGTCAGCTGCCTATCTAGAGTCCTGGGAGCAGAACTCAGGTCCTCTGTAAGAGCAGTGCCTTCTCTTAACCACTGGGCCATCCCTCCAGTCCCTACTACAACCTTTTTGAGATAGCTCTCTGAGTGAGAATTTGGTGCTGTAGCTTGAGAGGACAGAGGAAAAGGGACCCAAGAGATATGAGGACCCAGGAATGGGAGATGGGAACAGAGTGAGACTCTCTATTGGCTGCATTTACTGGCTGGTATATGTCCTCCTTGGAGCTGTGGTAACTGTGGGGTAACCGCTGCCTGTCTTCCTGTCTGAGGCATGAGGCTGGGAGGCTCATGTTACAGCACACCTACACAGATCTCTTAGCCCCATAACCTATGACCGAGAGAAAGCAGATTAAGTGGAAATCGGTTTAGTATAGAAAATGCCTCCAGAATTTTGAGCTTCAAATGTGTGAGTGGGGATATTTGGTATAATCTGATTTACAAGAATATGCTTAGTCATTTCTGGCTTGAAAGCCTAAAAAAATGGCCATGGGGTTCAGCTGCACTCTGAATTCCTGGGATGACACACTATATTAGGAGGGTGTTCCTAGGAAAAGACAGCCCTTTGGTTGGGATAGAAATTAGGACACAGAGCTCCTTCCGTAGTACACAGCTCTGGACTAGTGGATTGTGGAGCCTTGGCCAAGCAGCATAAAACTTGTTAGCCTCATCACAGCTCCTAGATGTGTTTTGTGTGATTTTAAGGAGGAAAGGCCAAGAAGTGGCTTAAAAATAGAAATTGGTAACCTTGCTTTCTGCTCTGTAGTTTTGATTTTTTCTAAAATGTCCTTCAAAACCAAGGGCACATCACTGTTAAGGATGTTTGGGTGGAAGGATTTGCTATGTTCTGTCCTCTCTGATACCTGTGCCTCACCGTTACTCTCTGAGGTTAACCCTGACCTTAAAAGGCTTTCTTCCCTAAAAACCATCTTTATGAGGGTCTGCAAGCCTTTCTAGGAAGCCATTTTCCTGAATCCAGAAGAAGAAATCAACAAAACATATATGATTGTCTAGTGTGGCATTTTGGCCACTTCTGTATGATAATTCCACCCTTATAGAAGTAAATTCAAATTTCAGGACTCTTAACCTAATTAATTTGGATATGTTCTCCACAAATGGCTGTAGCGCTCAGGTCATGTGGTTGGACACGTTCCAGAGTCAGCTGATACCTCTGCTGTTCCTTAGTGCTATGGACGTTTTCAGATGTCTGTTTTTTACATCGCTCTACCTTGCTTTACATTCCTGATTTGAACACTTGACTGTTACTCTGAGTAAAGTAGCTGATTCTTTTTTGGGGGAGATGCTCAGAGGAAACCTGTGCAGCTATGAGAACCCAGTGACCTGACGGGCTATAGACCTGGAAGAGCCTTGGAGGAGTGAGGAGCAGAGCCCTAGCGAGAGGCATCCTGAGGCCACTAGCTAATGATGGACAGAGTAAGAGCAGCAATACCATCATTAGCTTCTAATACCTTCCCCTGGAACCAGCCTGGCACATGATCTTCACTAATGTATCCACCTGGATGTGCAGCTGGCGCCTGTGGACTCCAAATCTGGGTTTCTTTACCATTTTGGTACCCAAAGCCTGGCCCTTTACCTCTTAGCTGCTTGCCGAGTAATCTCAGTGCCCTGGAAACCACTCCTTACTTCTTCCTTTCTTTTTTCTTTCCTTCCTTTCTCTCTCCTTCCTTTTTTAATAGAATATCTTTTGTTTGATAAACATGTAAGCAATGCATCTTGATTGTGTGCACCAAGTCCCTAGGCACCTGCAGTACATTCCCCTTCCCTTCCCATTTTATATACTCTTTTTTTTTTTTTTTTTTTGTAATAACACTGAGTCCGATAAGAGCTGCCTACTGCAATGTCTGTTGGTCTGTTGGACTTGGGAGTAATCCCCGCTGTAGTGAATTACGAGTACAGTGACCATGCATTTCACAGATCCCCCCTCTATTCTCTGGCTCCATCTTCTTCCTCCTTATGTTCCTTCAGCCCCAGTGACAAGGATTGACGCAGATGTCTCATTAAGGGCTTAGTGCTCAAGACACTTATTCTCAGGACTTTGACCAGTTAGGAGTCTTTGTCTTAAATGACGCCCACTACAGAGAGAAGCTTCTCTGGCAAAAGGTTGAGGGCAGCACTAATCTTATATAAACAATGAACCTAGAAAGCACTTTGACAGCATGTTATTTAGCAAAACAACAGTAGTAGGTCCCTCCCTGGGCACTGTAACCTCCTAAGCCATGACTTTGGGCCAGGCTTATGGTACCAAACCTTAATTCTTTTCTGTAGAGAAGGCCTCAGATCCAATCTAAAATCTCCTACAGTCTTCCTGCCATGGTTGATTGCAGCTATAGGCACACCCTGCCTAGAAAGGTGTATTATAGCACGCAAGGTTGACTGGAGGGATACCACTGATATCCTGGCAGCCTGTATAACACCACAACTTACTTTCTGATGAATCAAAGTAGGTTGCTCTTCCCACTGCTCTCCATTTTGTAGTCTGGCCATTCCATCATCTCGTTTGACAGAATTCTCACAGGATTGTCTTTGGTGTGGGCATCTATTGGGAAGTACATTTTTTACAGTTCCACTTAAACACAGTTAAGCTACTCTCTTCACTCAATACATATCTCCTGCTCTGAATTCAGACTATTAAAGTTCTTCACAATTATGTTTTAAACATTTAAACACGTGCTCAGTGTCAGGAACACAGTGTCTCTACCCAGGAAACATCTCCCCAAACCTTGTCTTTCTTGAAGGAGCCTGCAGTCCGCCCAGGAGCAGATCATCTTGGCACCATCCCCGGCCAAGGTTGCTATGGCAATGACTCAGCTTACCCAGGAGAACACAGACTTTGCCACCCGAGATCGCTATCACCATTCTTCCCTCGTGAGACAGGAAGAGCTGATGCCTCCCTACTAGAATGTGACAGACTCCTTTCTATGAGATACCTGCAGATGGGGAACTCCAATCTCAGAACCTTTGGAAACTGCTTCTACCAATGAGAAGACTGGTCTTCCCGCACTGCCTTGGATGCCTGACATTCTGGCCTGAGGTGGAATGTCTAATCAGACACTAACTAGGTGTGGCTGTGACGTCCACATGTACCCAACCTGAACAGCTCACAGGCCACCAGGGTGATCAGATGACACTAAGAAGGTGAGATGTGGAGAACCCAAACCAGATTTCTTATTGTAAGGTCCACAATAAATACGTATTTTAATTTTATTGTTTTAATTTTAAAATGTATACACGACACTTACGTGGCTCCAAGCCACAAAGTATAATTATATGCAAGGGAAAAGTCTCCTTTTCCTCCTTGGTCCTCATCTTGGTGCCCCCCCACCCCACCACAGAGGTAACTACTTCCTACACGTACAGCAGCCATCTCTTTACAAATGAGAATAAAAGTCCTTATACTTTCTTATACACAAATGCGGCTCTGTATACACATGCTCCACAACATCTTGTTTTTGCCTCTAATTTGCCTTTGAAGCATTTCCATGATGGTGCTTACACAGTTTCGTCATTATGTCTTGATGTCTAAATGTGCCATGATTTATTTAATCAGTCCCATGATGATAGCATTTTGATTCATTCTGATTTTTTTTTTTTGCTATGACAGACACTTCTGCCGTGAGTTATGTTTGTGTGCGCAGTTGTGAAGTTTTACCTACAGTTAAGTTCTCAGAAGGAGAGTGCAGGATCAGTGGGAATGTGCATTTGTAAACTGTGACTGGAGAAGTGCTTTTTAGTTGGAGTCAAATGGCCAGGCCTGGTAGTCACCTCGAATCCTAGGACTCGAGAGATGTAGACAAGAAGGCTAAAACTTTGAAGACATTCTGGGGCTGTATAATAAGACCCTCTATCAAAGGAGGCGGGGGAAGAGAAGGAAATAAATTATTATGAAAATTATTATGAATTGCCTAATCATGACTAGTGTTGTTAAGCATGTGTAGTCTCCAGCTCCCTGGCACAAATAGCTTAAGGTGACAGGATGCTTGGTTCTTCTGTGTGCTGGGCCTGGCACTCCTCATGAATGTCCACCTTTGGGGGCCAGCCTCCAATTTCATCACTGAGCATGGAAGGATGGACTGCTGTGTCTCTTTAGATTCCTCTGTACATGCTCCTGAGATGCTGTGATAACCTTGCCTGGGGATTGAGCATCACATCTTTAACAAGCATCACCCATGATTCAGTGCTGGAGATACAGTGGACATATTTTATAAACACCTGTATGTTAGATAGGAAAGCTTAGAGGAGATGAAGGTTGATAAGGGCATGAAGGGTTATCTAGAGCTTAGACCCTTCTCTTCTGGAATACAAGATCTCATTCGTGATGCCTGAAAACAATGCCTAGCTTTGCTTCAAAAACAAATGCCCAAGCACCTTTAGATGCTTTTAAAGAATTCTGACTTTGGGTTGGAATACACTTGTAGAAGTAGAAACAGTACAAAAAGAGCCATCAAGGTGGCCCTGTAAGGGCACTTGCTGCCAAGCCTGACCACTTGAATTCTAGTACCAGAGTCAGCATGGTGGAAGGGAAGAACCAACTCCTACAAGTTGGCCTCTGACCTCCACAAGCATGCACGTGAGCATTCGTGTACACACACACACACACACACACACACACACACACACACACAGAGAGAGAGAGAGAGAGAGAGAGAGAGAGAGCACAAAAACCAAACCAACAAAAACTTTAAAAAGAAACTATCACAGAAAGACAGACTGAGAGGCCAGATAAATGACTTAAGTGTTTAAGAACTCACAACTACCTGTAACTCCAACTCCAAGGAACCCAAAGCTCCTTGGCCTCCATGGGTACTTGTACACATGCAGTATACATAACCTCATTTAGGTACACACATTCATATAAAAAATGCAAAATATTCTTAAAAGACAGGCTGGAGAGATGACTCTGTGGTTAAGAATATTTCTTGCTCTTCCAGAGAACCTGGTTCAATCCCAGGACCTACATTGTGGCTCACAACTGTCTATAACGCCAGTTCTAGGGGATCAGAGACCCTCTAGTGGCCTTCACTTGCACCAGAGAATGTGGTATAAAGCCACA